>OVAF01000033.1:0-115106 GCA_900406245.1 Odontarrhena argentea
TTATTCAGAACATTAATGGATTCTTTTAAATTAAAAACAGTTTTTTTTTTTTTTTTTATAAACAGAAACATATACCAGTTTGATCATAAAAAAACATTAAACCTGTTAATTCTAACCGATTACACAACCAGTACTAAAATAACCATATTTTTTATATATATCAACATATATGATTTTCAATTTATACAATTAAAGAAAACATAAACGTATATTGGAAGGTGCACACGTACGTCGTCATGCGACCCACCAAATAAGCTATAAGACACGAAACTTGTTAGAATGTCTCTTTCTTCCTTAACAACTCTCTTATATTATGATGTTTCTTATTATCACCTAATTACTTGACAAACAAACTATAAAAAAAATCCTTATTTTTTATTAAATCATTTCGATTGGGTGTTGAGGTAATCACCGCACGTTTTAGATTATCATATATATTTCTTCTTTTTTTAACGAGTAGATTTAGTCATCCAGATTCTAGTAGTAAGACTCAAGTTATAACAAAAAAATAATACCAAACGTAATCATTATTGGAAACAAAAAAATCACCTATGATTATATATCCAGTAGGTTCTGTTGGGGTGGTGATGTAATTTCAGAATTACACCAATCCCATCCGAATATGACATTAGGATCACAAACCATTATTTATTAATAATTACGGTCTAATTAAGAACTTGAGTACATATATTGTCAACCTTTTTATTTATATATCAAATTAGGGTTACAATAAGTAATAAGTAGTTACGATTTAACTACTTGATATTTTTCAACAAGTCAGTCTAATTAGGTGGAGATTCTTTAAAATTTTAAAGACCATGCATTCATTTTAAAATTCATATACATATATAAATAGAAAAAAGTGTAATGAGAAATTATTGAGAAAAAGTCCAAAGACAATCGAACAACCAAGTTTTACATAAATCAAGAAAAGCTTCACCAACTGTTAGTTGCTTCATAGCTTTCAGACCAAAATTTGATCCTGCCTCCTTTCATTTTATTGGTCTCAAGGGAACTAACACTAAACAATGAATAACAATCAATCAATCATTTAGATTTTGGTTGTGTCATAACAGTCAGCTACAAAGTTCCTTTCATTTCCATTTTTAAAAAAAATGTTTTGAACATTTCCTAGCAAAACGTTTTCAATTATTGTTATTAGATGATCTTATTTTCAAAAGGGATGCATAGTTT
This sequence comes from Odontarrhena argentea, assembly GCA_900406245.1. Lineage (NCBI taxonomy): Eukaryota > Viridiplantae > Streptophyta > Magnoliopsida > Brassicales > Brassicaceae > Odontarrhena > Odontarrhena argentea. The sequence goes on from OVAF01000033.1 coordinate 1,195, forward strand.
AAATAGTTAAACATTTTTAGATCTGCATTGTGAATTTGAAACGTGTTCACCTTGTAACTAACGCATTACGCATGCATGATGTTCACAACTTCTTACATATATAAATCTAATTTTTCAAATGAGTACATAACAATTTTTTTTTTTTAGACAAATTAATGGGAACCGGTTGCACATGAAAAAAATCATCAGAACAGAAGTTAGTGGAATATAAGGAGTGCAATGTAGATGATAGATGAAATTTTGGCTGCAACTGGGTGCATAAATAACGTGAGTAATTAGTTGATTTTTTTAACTATGGGACCCACATAAAGTATCTGAAAATCTGAACTTTCTGCTCAAATTCATTCATCTTCACGAGAGGAACGAGTATAAATTTTTTTTATTCCTCTAACTATCTCTATTCCACTCATTTCTACTTATTACTCTGAGCACAACTAGTTGCAGCTTTGTATTCTTCATATTCCTCTTAAAAGTGGTAGAAAAATAGTTTTTAAAGAATTTGTGAACAAATTCAGCGTTTTTTAAAGCAGAATAGGTGGAATTTTTGTTCCTTTGGTTTTTTGTGCAATTGGTAAACTTTTAGAGTAATACCCAATTTTACCTTATTTTGGTTCATTTAGATGTGCAATCAGTTGCGAGATTAAGTTTTTCTATCGATATATAGAGTTTCTTGCGAATTTATGAAATTTGAATGATCGATTTTACCTTCATTGTTCTTCGATATTTTAGAAAAAAACTAGAATAACTCATATACTTTTGGGAAGTATTGTATTTTGTAAGTTAAAGGTTAGATATCATTTTGTGTGGTACTAATTTATTTATAATGTATTAATATATACTCAAAAACGAAGCAGGGAAGAGTCGTGAGGAGCATTATAATTAAGCTGATAACTAAGACTTGTTCTCCTTCTTCGACTAACCACTACTTCATGCCCTCCCAATCCTTCCTCTCCAATGCCGACAATCCCCAAACTTATAAAATTTTAAAAGATCCTCTACTATTTTAAAATACACTTAATACTTATTTTAAAAATCCTTGATGTTCAACACCTAAAAACTTCTCTTCTTGATCTTGTCTTGATATACCGACATTTACAGAAACTATCAACGAACACGACCATTTTCATTACAACAACTTCTTAAATACACTTCATCACACAATCTTCTCTCTCACTTTCATTCAATCTCTCTTTCTCTTTATTCCCACATTGGCTAGTAAACTCTTCTCTATATAGAGTTTACTTGTAACACAAGAAAGAAAGGGTTTCTTTACGATCATCATATGAAGACGGCAGAGAAAGATCTTCTTTTCGATACAATACTTGCTCGTAGCTTCAGCAAACATGAGCAGAAGAGACTTGGGTGTGGAGCTTTCATCGCCTCTCTTCTCTTTGTCTTCACTCTTTGCACTGTCTTTAAACCTTATCTCAGCCCTTTACCAATCGGTTAGTAGTCCCTTATACAACGTTTCCAAAACCCCCAGAAACGATCATTCATTCTTACGTTGTTCCTTGTTTCTTGCTTCAGTGGAGATGCAGTTATCAGTAGACTCTGGTCTCAGAATGCTGAGAATAACAGAATTGCAGAAACCGCAAGCCATAACAAGCAGTTACAATGCAACTTCTGGAGATTCCGAGAATGTTGTTATTATCCCTACGAATCAAGATAACATTACATCTACTCAGAGCCTAATCAGTTCGCAACATCATAATCTTAGTGTATGCAATGACACAAGCTTGCCCAAAAACCATCTTGATTCGTTTAACTGTACTACCACCACTCCAATCTCCAAAAAACAAGTTATTTTAGGTGCACATTCTTCATCTTCTCTTATGGTTTGAATAAATTTATTTGTTCTTATAACTAATGTATAAATTTTGGTTAAATTTTTCAGATGATATTAAATTGGAGAAACCTATTTGTAACAAGCTAGCAAGAACAGAGATTTGTGAATTAAACGGCGACGTAAGAGTCCACGGTAAATCCGCGACTGTTTTCACCGCGATCACGTCTGCGTTACCAGAAAATTCCACGTGGCAAATAAAACCGTACGCGAGAAAAGGCGACTTGGCCGCGATGAACCGCGTTAGAGAATGGACGGTGAAACTAACACAAAACGCAGAAAACGCGAATTTATCACGTTGCGTTCACAATCACAACGTTCCGGCGATGCTCTTCTCGCTCGGAGGCTACTCGATGAACAACTTCCACGATTTCACCGATATCGTGATTCCTCTCTACACGACGGCTCGTAGATTCAACGGAGAAGTCCAGTTCCTCGTGACGAACAAGAATCCGCATTGGATCAACAAATTCAAAGAAATCGTGAAGAGTTTATCGAACTACGAAGTGATTTACATCGACGGAGAAGACGAAACGCATTGTTTCAGCGACGTGATCGTCGGATTAATTCGTCACCCACAGTACTACAAAGAGCTAACGATAGATCCATCGAATTCGGAATATTCCATGTCCGATTTCAGAAGATTCTTGAGAGATACTTACTCTCTACGAAACGAAGCTGTAGCTACGAGACGGATCCAGAAACGGCAGAGACGGCCACGGATTCTGATTTTGTCGAGGAAACGATCTCGCGCGTTTGTAAACGCGGGTGAGATCGCGAAGGCGGCGATGCAGATCGGATTCAAAATCGTTGTGGCGGAAGCGAACACAGGAGTCGCGAATTTCGCACAAACGGTTAATTCGTGTGATGTAATGCTTGGAGTTCACGGCGCGGGGTTAACGAACATGGTGTTTTTGCCGGAGAACGCAGTGGTGATTCAGGTTTTACCGATCGGTGGATTTGAGTGGTTAGCGAAGACGGATTTCCAAGATCCGTCGAAAGGGATGGGTCTTAGGTATTTGGAGTATAAGATTGCGGCGGAGGAGAGTACACTTGTGCGGCGCTATGGACGCGATCATGAGATCGTGAGAGATCCGTCGGCGGTTGCGAAACGCGGGTGGGAAACGTTTAAGTCGGTTTATTTGGTAGAGCAGAATGTGAGTGTCGATATGAACCGGCTTAGACCGGTTCTTGTGAAGGCTTTTGAGTTATTGCAGAGTCAGTTGGTGTAAAAAGTAATATTTACCGTGTCCGTTTGTACTGTAAATTCTTGTAGCTGCTGGATTGGAATATTTATATTATAAAATAATTAAATTTGAACGATTTGATATTACTATTTATAAAATTTTCAGAATTAATCAAACAAATATGTAATTATATTTTTTTGTGCACTCGTTTTATTTGATATGAATTTTCGTTTTGACAAAAAGAAAAATTATAAACTCGTATATCTAATGTTTTGTAACCATTTTTTCTTATTGACTTATTTTTAACTATAATTTAAAGAAATGCTTTTCATATCAAGAACAATTATATGTATAATTCTTAAATTCGTAGTTTAAAGTAAATAATTCGGTTGACCAAAAAAATAAAAAATAAATAAATAATGCAACAGAGTAAAATCTAAGTTCCACGTCATCATGTTGAGTCTCCGACAGATGAACACGTGTAAGGCTGTCCAAAGGCTAAAAGCTTTATCCGGTCCAGTTCAGAGCAACCTACCATCGTTTCCGCTTCTTCTTTCCGTCCACTATTGGCCTGGCCGCTTAAAGGTTTCAATATCAAAGGTAACAAATTCACATGTTTCAAGTTTAGTCCTTTGGTTAGGGTGATTATTGTTAGTAATCTGATTTGTTGACTTCTCTGGAATTTTAGAAGATTGTAAAAGAAATGGTTTTGAGTTTTTATCTATGGATTCGATTCCTGCTTCATACTATAGATTCTCTCGATTGTAGCATCTTTCATTAGGTTATCTATCACCAGATCACTCCCTGTGGTTCTTGGACTTAACTACGTACAAACATTCCTGCTTCATACTATAGATTCTGATGTAGTTTTTTTTTTTTTTTTATGGACATGGTATTGACTGGTTTGTGAAGTGAAATATAATATATGGACTTAGTTTCTTTCAGCTCATCACTTGGATATTTCTTGATTAGATTGGATAACTTTTTGTTGTATGATTAGAAATTCCGTGTTTAGCCATAGAATCTGGATGGCTATGGAGATTGCTCATCTTTTCATCGGATCATCACCAATGAAATTAAGGAACAGAGTTTCTCCTGGTTCGATTTCGGCCGTACCTTTACCCAGAAGGATGTTTATGCAGCTCGCTGGGCTTGGTTCAGTCTTGACTGTTACGAATTTCCCTGGTTTAGCTGCAACTGCTCTCGAGAATGACATGAAGGAACCTATAGTGATCAGGTATGTATGCATTGATAATTGTAGACGCTCACATTGAGGAAAATGTGCTTTTTTGTGTTGGATACATAATGGAAGAGGACAGATTCATTTTCGAGAATTTGGATAGTTCCAATATTTCCCTAGACTTGTTCTTCATTCTTTGGTTGTTTGGTGATCTAAGTCTCCAGGACGTTGAAGCTCTCGAGTGGCGTCAGGTTTCAAGGTACTCTATTCTTTGTCTCAAATTATGATTAAATAATCTCAGTGGATACTCTTTACTTTTTTCTTTTTTTTTTTGGGTTCAGAGGATACTCTTTACTTTATCCAAGTGATGGAGTTTTTTATTTTCAGAGATTATTGAAGGGCAAGGACGAGAAGCTCATGAAGGAGACCTAGTCGAACTAAACTATGTATGTCGCCGTGCAAATGGGTATTTCGTTCATAGGTGATTAAAGATATTTAGTTTCTTTCACTCAGAGATATGATCCTTTCTTCTCTTGACTCTCATTGTTACTTGATTCAGCACTGTGGACCAGTTTAGTGGTGAAAGCTCTCCTGTCAAACTTATGCTTGATGAAAACGATGTACTTATGATTTTGCTTTTAACCCTTGCATATAACATAGGGGTCGAATCATGACCCCGTACTAACAAACTATTTGGCAATAACCTACAGGTTATTGAAGGCTTGAAGGAAGTCTTGGTGGGCATGAAAGCCGGAGGTAAAAACATGAACTAACAAATAAGATTCTGATCTTTCGGTGCATATTCTTTTCGTCATGACGGTATTTTTCGGGATCCAGGGAAGCGTAGAGCACTGATACCTCCATCAGTAGGGTACATAAACGAGACACTGAAGCCAATTCCGGAAGAGGTAGTCAGATTTTTATCTTCATCCATTCCTCTCTAGTAACAATGAACTTTTTTGCTCATCTATTCATGGCTTTGGGGATGCAGTTTGGACCACGACGCAGCCTTCTTTCGCACGCGAATGAGCCTTTAGTCTTTGAAGTTCAGCTCTTGAAAATATTATGATTCTTGTTTATCTGGAAATGTTAACCAAGCAGAGTTATTTGTGCTGTGTATGTTTTTTTTTACTGTAAGAAATCTGTTAAAACTGTCTAGACTATTCTTTTTCTACTTTTGGACTAAAAACCAAATTATACTAGTTAGGTTTACCTAAAGTATCTCTCTATAAAAGATCTGCTCTGTCTTCCAACTTCAAAGGCTCCTATTTGGAACTGCTGTAAACAATTTTACAGGAAGATGAGATTGGCTTGAGCTTGGTGAGATGCAGATAGGATCCGTGTGGTGGCCGAGCATGGTAATCAGAAATTGGATGCCTCCGTCCATTATTGGCCATTTGAAGGTTTCATATCAAAGGTAACAGATTCAAAATTACGTCTGTTTTTGTTTCTTTTTTATTTGTTTACAAGAGTGAACAAAGCAGGAAAATAGACATCATTTTATACATTTAGTTGGTCAAAAATCATAAATAAAAATATTAATCATGATTGAAGATTATGATCTTAGTTGGAAAAAAGTGATTTAACTTAGGGTACTGATTTATTGGAAAGCTTGCATTGGTTTAGTGAACTTAATTACCTGCCTTCCACCAAAATGCAGCTATTGCTTTTAGATTGGACATTAGTGTTTATGGATTGATTCTACTGAAAAATCACAAGCGTGGTAAGTAAGTTACAAATGGAGGGAGAGATCAAGACACTGATCTTTTCCCTTGTCAGTATTTAGCATGTTACAATGATGATCCAAGATTTGAACATGTGGTTGATCAAAACACCCTCCTTTGCAGTCTCCAACTTGGTGGGATGTGGTCATCATGGCATGATGAGTACTGTTGGATCCGAAGATCGAATGGTTTGTATGAACCGTTGGAAAGCAGCCAACAGAAGCAGAAGTAGGGTAGCCTAAGATAGTCAAATGGCTTGGAGAGGGAGAAGATAAATAGACAGGTAACGTGTGAAGCAAGTCATTGTTGTTAACGAAATCGTAGACTCTTTTTGCTCTTCTAGCAGCGGTTCTCTCCTTCTTGTGGGCATTCTGGTGGCCTCCGAGGGCTTGGGAACTTTGGAAATGTCGAGAACAAAAGAGGCAGGGGAAGACTCTTGACGACGACGTGTCTTCATCTGTCTTGTTGGCGTCTTGGGTTTGCTTCATCTCTTCATCTTCCTCTACTACGTGAAGGCGATGATCTTCTTCCATTCTGTATTATCTCTACACACCAAAAGTGAGTAATCATAAAACTGACTAACAGTGAGTGCACAAATCAACATGGAGAGCCAAACCGAGAATCAAAATGAAAAGGTATATATATGACTATACCTTGAGCTGAAGACCAACAGAGAGAGGAAGAGAGAGACGATTTGTTTGAATATGTGTAGGCTTGGGATAATGAGCTATATAGGGTAAGGGGGAAGATGGGAAGTAGAAAAGAAGCTAAGTTTGAAGAGAGTTGGAAAATGTGAGGAATCTGTGAGTGGGTTCATTATTAAGTGTTCTACTGTGTTGCAGAGCCAACTTTGGGAGCAGGTTCTTTTACCTGTATGGGCTTGGGAACAGTGGAGATAAGAGAGAGTCAGAGAATGAGTAAAAGGTTGTGCATGTTGATGAGAAAGGAGAATGATTGGTGAGAAAGAAACTTGGGAAATGGAGCTTCTTTTTCTTCTTGAGAGTTGCATCTTTGGCCTTTTTTTTTCCTTTTTTTTGAAGTGTTCTACTATTTCCTATTGGCTTAATTATAATTTCTGAACTTCCTTCATTGTAATGTTGACCATGTCCCTTCAATATTTGAGATATATAGTATATACGTAAATAAGGCCTGAGAAAGTGATGCCAAGTTGGTGTAAGAAAAAGGAGAGATTTATCATGAAACATGTAGGAGGCTCCATAACTTGAGAAGCAAATGGGTGGTCATAAAGACTGTGATGGGTCCTGAGACCTGACTGGTCGCACCGCCCACATCCCTATCTGCTAATTAAAGTCAAAAGATTCATGCATCATGCATGAATCGACATTACTAGCTCAAAGTATAAAAACCATATATAGCTAGACAAAAAAAAAAAATGCAAACGAATATCTTAAGGTCAACATTGTCAAATTCAACCAAATCTTCCCTCTCGGGAGAAACGGAAACCGTTATGGGCTTTTTGGGCCCTAAAGCAGGCCCTTTTTTAAAACAGCAGTGTTAAAACTTAAACCCTATTTCACTCTTCCAGAACTGTCGTCTTCTAGGTTTTCTGAAAATTTTCCTTCTCGATCTCATTTCTCGTCCATTTCAAATCTCCGATCTCGTCGAGCTTTAAAAATGGCGGCGGTTACAGCACCCATGGCATCGAGGCCACGCGCATCCAAGACTGAGTCCTTCGTAGACAACAAGCGAAAAGAAGATATCCGTCTCGCGAATATCAACTCCGGTCGCGCCGTCGCTGATGCCGTTCGTACTAGTTTGGGACCTAAGGGAATGGACAAAATGATTTCCACGGCGAGCGGAGAAGTTATCATCACTAACGATGGAGCAACAATCCTAAACAAAATGGAGGTTTTGCAGCCAGCGGCGAAGATGTTAGTCGAGCTTTCTAAATCTCAAGATTCAGCCGCCGGAGATGGGACTACTACGGTCGTTGTAATCGCCGGTGCGCTTCTGAAGCAGTGTCAAATCCTTTTGATGAGTGGGATCCATCCTACTGTTATCTCAGATGCGCTTCACAAGGCTGCTGCTAAATCTGTTGATATCTTGACGGCTATGGCTGTTCCGGTGGAACTTACGGACCGAGATTCGCTTGTGAAATCGGCTAGCACTTCGCTTAACAGTAAGGTGGTGAGTCAGTACTCTACATTGCTTGCTCCTTTAGCTGTAGATGCGGTGCTTTCTGTTATAGATCCCGCGAAGCCAGAGATTGTTGATTTGCGTGATATTAAGATTGTTAAGAAGCTTGGTGGGACTGTTGATGATACGCATACTGTGAAAGGTTTGGTTTTTGATAAGAAGGTGAGTCATGCTGCTGGTGGACCGACGAGAATGGAGAATGCCAAGATTGCTGTGATTCAGTTCCAGATCTCGCCTCCGAAGACTGATATTGAGCAGAGTATTGTTGTCTCGGATTATACTCAGATGGATAGGATCTTGAAGGAAGAGAGGAATTACATTTTGGGGATGATTAAGAAGATCAAAGCAAGTGGTTGCAATGTGTTGTTGATTCAGAAGAGTATTTTGAGGGATGCTGTGACTGATCTTTCACTTCATTACTTGGCCAAAGCTAAGATCATGGTGATCAAGGATGTAGAGAGAGATGAGATTGAGTTCATCACCAAGACTTTGAACTGCTTGCCAATTGCCAATATTGAACATTTCAGAGCTGAGAAGCTTGGTCATGCTGATCTTGTTGAGGAAGCTTCCCTTGGAGATGGAAAGATTTTGAAGATCACTGGAATCAAGGACATGGGGAGAACTACATCTGTTCTCGTCCGTGGGTCCAACCAGCTTGTTCTTGATGAAGCTGAGAGGAGTTTACACGATGCATTATGTGTGGTCAGGTGTTTGGTGAGCAAGAGGTTCTTGATTGCAGGAGGCGGTGCACCAGAGATTGAGCTCTCAAGGCAGCTTGGTGCTTGGGCTAAGGTCCTCCATGGGATGGAAGGTTACTGTGTGAAGTCTTTTGCTGAAGCCCTCGAGGTTATTCCATACACGTTGGCTGAGAATGCAGGGTTGAACCCGATTGCCATTGTGACTGAACTAAGGAACAAGCATGCTCAAGGGGAAATCAACTCCGGGATCAATGTGAGAAAAGGGCAGATCACTAACATCTTAGAAGAAAATGTGGTGCAGCCCCTGCTTGTTAGCACCAGTGCAATCACATTAGCAACTGAATGCGTAAGGATGATTTTGAAGATTGATGACATTGTTACAGTGAGGTAGTGTGGTAGGTTCACCCAAAACAGGTACGAGAACTCTCTCTTCCTGTGTTTTTTTTCTTCCTGTTTGGTGATTGCGCAATGGTTGACCTTAGGGCCGTTTGTTTCACCATCTGCTATTGCAGCTAAGTGGTGGTTGAATGCAAGTGGATTTCTGTGTGAGTACCAGTGTATCACTCTCGCAGCTGAATGCATGAGGAGGATTTTAAAGATTGATGGCACCGTTACCGTCGTAGTTTTACTCAAAAACAGTTCGTGGAAGGCTCTCTTATTCTATCTAAGCTTTGTTTCTTTTTTGGTGTTTTGTGTTTGTGCAATGTCTAAACTTAGACTCATTTTACTTTTTGCTATTGTAGCTAAGTGGTTCTATTTTGGGATTAGTGTGACTGTGTTTCTTTCTCTTGACTTGATATCAAATTTTTCTTTTTCGTCTTTCATATGTTGATCTGTTAATTAGTTTGGTTATAGGGTGGACTTACTGATACTCTGAATCAGCATCCTCTTTAGAACAAATTCAGAAAAGAGACAGATATTTTATCTAACATGTAGCTTCTTCACAAAAGTAAAGCCTCTGCTTCTGTTTTTTTCTTTTCTCCTTCTAATGAAAAATGAGAGTGGATAACGTTGAGTTCAAGAGTTGGATGTGATGGTAGAAGTTCTGAAATATGCTCTGGGGCCATATAAGCAATTTATTTCCACCAAGTAGCTTCACCCTCCTTCACTCGAAGCCTTTATTTTATCATTTAGCATCTTCTTCCAATGTCAAGCTCCTTGATCTTCATACATTATTTAATATTGTCTCTCCATGAGCCTTCTTTCTCTCCAGACATCCTCCTTGTTCCTCCACTGGTCTTTGGACACATGTGTTCGAACCTTACTCCTGAATCTCCATTCTTCTCTGGAACCTCTTGTGAATCGTTCCACAACAACATTATTGTCCCATTTGAGTATAGAATCAACTTCAGTTAGGGAAACCAGGTTATGGAATTGTGCAGTTTCACTGTGTGCAGACTCCCAAACCAGACAAATGGCTACACAACTACATGTTCCGGTTCCTTTTGAGTTTGTTTATAAATCAAGAAATTGCCATATCTTCATGTTGACTGAAAGAAAGAGAAAATCCATGGAAGATTTTGGAGGTACTCAGATTTTTTATTATGGGTCACAAAACTAACAGCCTATCTGGATATTGTTATACTGGGTCACAAATGCCATAGATTCGCTGTATGCAAGTATGACAGTACTCAGTTGCATGAACATGAGTTTCTCCAGCTCACTGGTCTCTCTCCAACCAGACCAGATCACAACATATATTACCATTTGCTTCTCTGTTGTCAACTTTATCAACTTTTCAATTATTCATAAATTAATTGCAATCCAATTTATGATTACAACTCAAAAGAGTAAACAACTAGAATATCCACTGTATCAGAGACCCACTTGAGGAGCCTGTGTATTGGCCGAATTATGGAACCAATATTGTGTGTGTATTTACAGAGAAATATATTGCTTTGTGTGTGCGAAAGTCTAAACTTTCACACTGCAGATTCCGGATTACTCTTCTTGTGTTGTTCCTCAAGGAGATGTTTGGTCAGTGACTCTGGATCTTTTTCACTTGTCTCTGCAAGCACCTCTTTTCTCTCTTCATTTTTGCCCCAAAGAACTAAGTAGAGCCCTAGCATTATGAACACTGCACCAACAATGCTGTAAAGCAAACAAAACATTGAATTAGGCCGAGCAATTGAAAGCAACATAACCTGATGATCATGTATTCGATGAGCTTACCTCCCAGAGTATAGCTGATCACCAAGAACAACAAACGCCATTGCAGCAACAAGAAGTGTCTGGAGAGGCTGGAAGACTGCGACAAAGACAGGACCGCCTTTGTAAATGCACCATGTCTGAAGATAAACCACCAAACCTGATGCTATGATTCCCTGTAAATGCAACCAAGCAAAGATTCAGTTTGTTAGTTTCATTTTTATAGAATGAAAGAATGAGAGAGCTTACCGCGTATAGGATGGTGAAGAGCTCTTCCCAAGAGACAATCATCCAATTATTGAGATCAGTTTCCACAAACAGCGCAATGACAAGAAACTGAACCAGACCAAAGAAACATGTCCATGATGTTAGAGTGAGTTTTGCTGGGTACTTCTTGAGGACAGGAGCTTGAAGGACCATCCAACCAGCCCATGACAAACAATGTCCCATAAGGTATAACCATCCGAGTGTCAAGTTATGCGAGTTGTTAGACTCGATCTTCTCCTCCTCGGGCATGTTAAGGCTCTTTTGAAAGATCGGAAATCCTCTGTACAATGTGATCACTGTGGCTCCACCAATGCTCACTAAGGTTCCCAATACTTTAGCCACACCATGTTTCCTGACAAGGTCTATATTCTCTAACCTTGATTCACAAAAGAAGAAAAATGTTACATGCAGAAGAATATGATTAAGATCCTTAAAATGATACTTCAACGAGAGAGATCTTTAGGTACCTTAAGGCACAAGCCATGATGAAAGTGATGGCAGGAACAGAGTTTTGCATTGCAGAAGCAAACGTTGGACTTGCATAATAAAGTCCTAACAGGTAGAATCCTTGGTTTGCTGTGATTCTGATGATAAACACACACCAGATAAATTTTCAGAATCAGGATCAATGTAAGGTTTGAGGAATCAGTTGCTATTGTCTGCTTTTTACCCGATGAGTGCCAAGAAGAAGAACTGAGCCAGTAAAGAGATAGTGAGTGGAGGCCTTTCCTTCCTGTTGAAACACAATCCATTGTAAATATTAGAACCACACAAATATGAGATAAACAAACCCTATAATTGAAAGACTTACTTCTCGAAGAAGTAAGCGAAGGGACCAATGAGGAGAAGAGCAAGGAGATTCCTGTAGACAGGGTACACAACTTTACTAACACCAATGTTAAGAGCAACTCTTGAGACAATGTGGAAGCCTGCAAAACAGAACTGAAGTGTGATCAATGCCACCACTAGCTTCATCTTCTCTGATACTATTGCCTTCCCCATATTGTCTTCTCTTCTTCTTTTTCTTGGACTCTTCTCTTTTTTCTTTTGGAGTTTGATAGCACATCTAAGACTCCTTTTATATGAATGTGTGTGTGGGTAGACTTGAGATTTAAATATGAAAATGGATGATTATTGAGTTTAGTGGTAACAGAAATGGTACATCATTTCTTCAAGTGGGCCACTATATTTGTTTGTAATTAATGATTATGAGTGATAATGATGATGATGATGACGTGTTCATTATATGGTTATTTGATTGTAATAATACGATGTGGAGGTTTAATGTTTATGGCACTGAGGTATGTAATGTGAGGATATTTTTGTATGTGTTGGTAGTAGTTCCACTCGTGTTTAATGACTAGTAAAAAAAAGTTTCCATTCTATATGTTGTCTACAATTCATGCACCTACAAACAAATTCAATTTAGATTACACCTACACAATAACACATACCACTACCTTTTTATGTCATACTTTTGGTTAAACTTGATGGTCAGACAAAATCATAATATCATTAGGATAACAAAGTTGTTCATTTCTGAATTATCCTCTTAAGTTAAAACTAATCTCCCGATATCATAAAAACCTTAATTTTCATACCACTAAATTTTTTGATGGGAATAGTGAGATAGTTTGAAATGTGCTTAAAAAATCCGATTAGAGTAAATTTTAAGGTCTATCACTACTAAACCACCATCACTTAGTTTTATGAACTAGCCCTTATGATTCGATTTGAATAAAATTCAATTATTTAGAAATAGTGTATACAAAAATTAGTAAAAATCAATAATAAGAGTAATTTAAAAGAAATTTTAGTATTTCAAATCAACTTATCCTTTGTGAGGTAATTTTTTTCTTAAGTTTATGAAGTTGGTTTATTCCTCTGTGGTAATGATTTTATGGAATCGAATAGCATGTGATCTACCTCACAATTAGGCATCTTGTCTGAAAGTGGGAAATCAATAATTATCAATCGAATTCATAAGAACAATCTGATTAGTAAGTTGACTAAATATAATACACGTCGAAGGTACCCTTAATAAAATAAAAAAAATGTCGAATGAGAGCACTAACCACCGTTTATTCAGTTAACTTGTTCTTATTCGCATCATCAGATTCCCAAAAACGGCTCGACCAAATGTTCATCAATTATCATGAAAATAATAAAAACTTGGTATTATGTAGTTTAGATTATTGACATCAATCATTTTAGTAATTGTACTCTGTACTCTCTTTTTTTCTTCTAGTGGCCTTAAAGAGGCTCACATGTAAGATTCTCTCTCTTTGTTTTCAGCTCATGATATGACAATTCTCAATTTTTATTTTTAAAAAGTATTCACAAAGATTCTAACTTCAGAATCCAAAAGAACTAAAAGAGGATCAAAACTGATACGAAGAAACAACAAATCACCAAAGATCAACAACAAACAACATAATCTTTTAAACAGATTTCAATCAGATCACAATGTATCCCAATTCAACTAATAAAATCACTAGAAAATGCTGTAGAATGATGATGAATGGTTGTGTTAAAATCTCGTTACAGCGCTCAATCAAATTGGGTATGATCGTACAAACATCGTATCAACTTAGATGGTCGAAAAGATACGGAGATACCGCCAAGCTTTGATTTTGGTGAGAAAACGAAAGCAAAAGTATTCACAAGGATTCAATGAACAGCCTAAAGTCAACTTATTGGGTTGGTACCGTTTCACAACCAATTTGATTTGTCTTGCCATGAAATAACAAGACAGAACCAAAACACATTCAAATCTTTCTTCTCTCCTCCATTATTTAGAACAACTTGCAGATAGCCATAATCCTTCTCTATTCAATACAGACTTCAAAAGAAATAGACATGGATTCTATACTAAGAGAAAAATCCATGATTTTTTGCTCTAGCAATTGGTGAAGACTTAAGAACAGGGCTCAATAGAGCAACGACTTATATAACTCCAAATATAAGGCTTTTCGGGAGCAACATTGTGGTTCTTTATACGCACAAACAAATCGGATAACAATATAACTCCTTGTAGTACAGGTGAAAGATGAGACTAGGTTTCATGTACATAGTTATCGAAGAGACAATAAAAGATAAACCGAGGGCCATTTACCACAAAAGATTTCTAAATATACGCTCAGTTTTAAGTCACCTTAAAACAGTAGCAATTCTTCAGGGCTTGATCTCACAATCTAAAGTCATCCAATATAAGTTATCACTTGCTTATTAGTTGTTTCATCAAGCTTAGGCTGCACGCACTGCTCTGAACAGTCTCTGCGATAGCAATGAAGAGAATCAAATTATATATCTTTCCTTATGGTAAAAAGACGGGCTATACGCTTCATCAGTCAAATGCTTTACCTTTCTTAGAGCATCAACCGCCTGCTTTTTCTCTTCTTTCTTTTCACATAAGCACTCTCCGCACCAGCTGGGGAATTCCTTCTGATGAATTTTAAGCTCTCTAAACACAGAGCTGTGTGGAATCACAGGAAGGAATAGCTTGATAAGGAACTAATAAAAAATGAAAATTAATTGAAATCTAAGAAAATGCATGGGAGTCCAGAGGCAAGTAAATAATTACCTCCTGCACCATAGTAGCATATTAACCCGATGCCCTGAAGTTGTGGCTCTGGCACCATGGCGATGGCGCCCTCGGTGAAGTATAGCTTGCCCGGGTATGTGACAATAATCAAATATCTCCTGCTTTTGAGAAAAAGAGCTGTACTAATTAGCCCTTAGCCATTTAAAAGGTAAAAAGAGAAGGAAAACAACTCAAAATAAGTAGCATACATCTGACTTTGTTGCTGTGTTAACATGTTTCTCACACCGTGTGCCTCGGAAAAATAATTCCCCTCCCACAAATTCTTTACCCAAACAAACATTCAGGGTTACCTCTGAATCATCAACATGAAAGCCTGAAAATTTATAAGAACTGCTTATATTCAACGAGATATATGTGGGTACTGAAGTATATATGGATTTATGACAACTAGTCAGGTCTATGAGAATTCGGCAGGACATGTAAAGAACAACAGGTCTCACCTAAATCAACATCCCTATCTTTACCATATTCAACAACAAAGCCATGGTGAGAGTCCAGAGTTGCTCCACCCACATCACTGAAGAATACTACAAAACAGCAGAGGGAACTAGCCTTTTAGTCAGCAACACTTTAGCATATTAAAAGGACTTTTCAATAATAGTCTTTGTAATGGATTTAAGTTATATATTGCCTTTGGAAATGGGGCGTATGAAGCCTTCCATAATTTTGTCAAGCATGGAATCCAGACCAAAGTCATCAAGCACGGCACCATATTTATTCATGGTGTTTGGCCTCATGATTCGGAATCTTGTCTCACCCACCCACTTTTCAAAATTATCTACCTGTATGGTCAACAAGTACCACATGAAGAAAAAAATATATGCGGCAGAAAGAATAGAGAAAACAAAAAGGGATGCACGTTACCTCGGCTAGCATCATCTCGCAAAAGCTAGGCTGGAGCATGTCAAAGACGAAAACACCAGGGGACGGTTCAGATATTATGCTTCTGAAGCTTTCCTCAGTATTTTCATTTATCGCATTTAGGAAAGCAGGAACGAAACAAAGTGTAGGAACCAGTTGGTACAACTCCTTGTGAAGTGGCTACAACACAAAAAACACTGTCACACAACTAGCTTATGATAAAGGACAGAGTAAATTTCAATAAAAGAGTTGTCACCTGATAATTTGATATTATCTTCTGCCTGTAATCCCTGTGCCTTTGTGCCTGTAGCATAATGCAAAGAAACTTACTTTGTAAAATTCCAGGCCTCATGTTCACATTCAATTAAGAAAACAACTTATACATTCAATGTCTCGTATCATCACCAAACCAAACTAAGCTTTCTAAAAGAATTCCACATGTAAAGCAGCAAAATCTTAAGAATCAAGATCATACCCAATTACTCATCAATCTGATGTAAATCTACAGGAAGATAAAAGACAAATCATCATTAAAGATAAAACGATCTAAGAAGATCCAAACCAAATCCTATTTAACCAACAATCCAAAATTTGGATCAAGCTCAAAACTTTACACTTACTCTGGAACGCTCTCCATGAGGAAGATGGCGAAGCATAATGTCAGTCATGAATTTGACTTTCTCATCTCTACTGGACACAAGCATATTCGGAGGCAAGTACTTCTCCAAACTCGAATAAATCGGATTGGGGAAATCCAATTGCAGATTATCGTAACTATCTGGCCGGTGCTCATTGTTAGGGTTAAGCCTCAATCTCTGGCCAGCAACAGTCGTAGATGTAGCTCTCATCGTCGCAGGAGCCGGCGGATGTGAATTACTTCCGACGGTTCCGTTATTGTCCACCGTTGTTGTCGTCGTCGTTGTCGTCTCCTGCTGAGTTTCTGGCTGGTCACTTGACATCACTGTGGAGATTTAAAGTGATAAACTTGTAGGTTTCCTCTTCACCTAATACATTCCATAAATGAAACCCAGAATCTTGAAGGGAATCAAATAGGGTTTCTTTCTTCTTTAGCGATCTCGATCTAGGGATTGAATTTTGGGTTCCCGTTGGAGTTAGGGTTTTCTGCAATGTTCCCTCGAAGATTTTTATTTATTTATTTTATAAAATCCGCACGAAATTTCTAACACCCACGTTTTTTATTGAAGTAACTGATTTTTCGGCCCATCTTTACGGCCCATAATATTATTCGAACCGGTTATTTGATTGAATAAACGGTATGTACCGGTTCAATAGGATTACAATTCGTGAATCTCGTTCAATTTCTTCAACTTCTCAAGTGTTTCCTAATCTGGCTTGGGAAATCAACGAAGCTTCGATTAGATTTGTGAATTGTAGGTTACAGTGTATAGGTTTCTTCAATTTCTGAGTTGATCAGTTGAATCATGGATCGACTCTATTTGTGTTCTTCGATTAGAGGTATCATTTGTTTGGCCGTGAGATTTTCGATCTTTGTTTTGGTAATGTGAAATCATTGATTCGATTAACTCATCAGACCACATTTCATAGTCAGTCTAATCATCCAGATCTAAAGAAAGATAGCAGATCATTGTACGATTTTCCTTGACAGATGCATTCTACAGAACAATAGAAGTCTTGTTTCTGCTTGAAAGCCACAGCATCCGGACAACGACGGCCACAATGAATTGACAACACAAGGGTCGAGAAAGTGTTTCATTCACAATTTAGAATATAATTATATATACATATGTCATAACTATACTGGTTCTAAAACTTTAAAATATAATTTTTTTCTACATCGATATATTTTTGTAAATAGAATTATGATTCGTGGTATTCGTGTAAGTTTTAAATATTTTAACGAGTCATAATTCAGCATCTAACTATGCCTCTCAAAATGATATGAGTTGTAATTTTGAAATCGCATTTACTTCAATAGATTTTTATATGTTTTTAATTATATATTGGCATGTTATCGTGGATAACCTAGTTTAAAATGTTTCGATAATTATTAACGAAACTCGCAACTAGTTTTACTGATGAAATTTAGGCCACATCAGTACTCATGTTTACATGCTAATTAGTGACATATTTAATGTAGACGATTTGGAAAGCTTTGTTAAAATGACAATAACTCTACACAAATCACTCAAAGTCTCAAACCATGGGAAAGATATCACTATCTTCATAGTTCATACAGTTTATGCTTCTTTAGACAAAATAAAGAACAGTAGAAGTCCTTTCCCTGGTTGAAAGCCACAGAATCCTGACAACGAAGGTTGCAATGACGACACTTGGGTCGAGAAAGAGTTACATTGGATATAATCTCATACTTTTCCTCGGTATGAATGTGCATCACCTCCATTCGACCCAGATAACTATCGTCAATCTCGTCGCTGTAACGACTAGCTTTCATCATGATTTTACCAGGCTTGGCATACGGAGAAGTTCCGAGCAAACATAGTATGTGAAGAGTGACACAACATTAATGGTCACATTTGTAGTACCAATACCTGGGATCTAATTTTCTCTCACACGTTTCGCACCAGTACTGACGTCCTTCCTCGCTTTCTTCGCCGTAGCAAAGGGTGAGAGGATGCTTGTCATTCTTGTATACTACTTCATATGGTAAAGTAGCGCAGTGGAAACACATACCGTAGCCGGAGCATTCGGGTTTCAGACAATAGAACATATATCTTGATGAGTTCCAGCACCTCGCACATCTTGGATAATTTTTGTTCATCAGATAAACAAACAAATGATGTGGATGGTTTTTATGCTTAAGCTTCTGGGCCATCGAAGCACACCGTACATCGATTTCGAAACCATCCAACTCTTTTCCACAGACATATCTGAAACCGCGAGAGAACCGTCCACACATACTACAGAAGTAAAAACCTTGGCGACCAGTCCTAGTAAGGTCATTGTCCAAGATTATGCCATCATCAGCTTTCAAAGTAAGCGGGTGAGGATGAAGTGGGTGCCGTATCTTTCGTTTAAATTTGGCACATTCTTGGTGAAGGACGAAATCATCGCAGCGTTCACACGTGTAGAAGTAGTCATCAAAGAGGATATTAAGGCAGCACGCTTGACAACGTCTCATTTTGTCACCATCCTGATTGGAAACGAATTTAAGAGGATGTTCATGGCTGAAGTGTTTGATGTGGTTGCCATCTATATCCTCATATGCCTCCACATCTTCAAGCTCATCCTCATCTTCAGGGATATGTTCAAGTTCAATCCCGTCCCAAACACTATCCATTATCCCACAATTGCTATGAACTGCATAGTCGGAACTCTTAGTGCAGAAGAAGGCTCCATATCTGGAATCGATCTTCAGGTGACAAACCCCACATAACCATTCCCTTAGAGGAAGATGAAGCCGCCTAGAGATACGGTGTTCATGGCATGAGATCCTTATCACGTTTGGTAGACCCAAACACCCTCTATGGACCATGAAATCGCACTGGACACAGGCGTATATTGGAAACCATTCAGCAAAATACCCGCAGAGATTGCAAGCGAAGTACATCTTTCTAGGGAAGATAGTGAGAGGATGATCATGGTAACTTCCCGCATCCAATGTAAGAACAAGTTGTTGCTGGCTAGCGCAGAAGAGATGAATGTTCAAATCGCAGATGGAGCATCGATAGAAAGCTGACCCCATGTATCCATTGCACCAGAAACAGTTCACCGCATCCTCTCCATATTTTCGGGAGCAACTCTGCAGAGGGTGTCTTGGGTGATAAGGATGGGTGATTTCTGAAAAACACGTTACGCATTCTTTGTGATAGTTAACGTCTCCACAAGATTTGCAATGATAGACTTGTTCGTCTTTGATATGAAGGCTGCAAGCTCTGCATTCTGGGAAACCAGGACGAGGTACAAGGGTTAAAGGGTGTTTATGTGTTAGTAGTTTTCTTGAATTCATGGTGGTTTTTCTTTTCTCTTGTTTCTTTTCTTTTTCTTTTTTAGACTTCCTCATGTATCCGATCATGTAAAGATTTTTATAGACATATCATTTTTATTTTATTTTTGTCACAAAGGCAGAGATATCTTTTTTTTTTTTTGTCATCTAGAAGATTTTATTGAACATAAAACAGGTAGAATACATGATGAAATTCTAAGCCGGCGGGACTTTAACCCCCAGAGACAGGAACTTACACATTAAAGAGCAAACTAATCAAAAACTGAAATGAAAAACAACTACAACAACTGATACAATATGAAAAACAAGTTAAGAACCAAAGATGAAACACAAAGGAAAGATCAAACGAAAGACACAACCAAAGACACGAACCAATGACCAAAGGAAAAAGCCAGATCTTCAAAGCGCTAAAACCAGCCGGAATTTGCAGAGAGCAAAACTCAAAGCAAACCAGATCAAAGCAAGGGAGCCTTAACTCGGAGAAATCACCACATTGCAAAGCACACCCACGAACCAAAAGCTCGAGACCAGGGGCACCAAAATAAGCCTATTCGAATAGCACCAGATAAACCAATCCCAAACAAAGGATCAAAACCAAAAGAGAACTAGGGACTCCTAACTCACCAAAACCACTCCCGAGAAACTTTCACCTGGGCTTCTGAAAACGGCTGCACTCAGTGAAGGGAGAACCACCGGGAAAACACCAGGAACACGAACTATCCGAGAGCGAATTATTCCAGTAACCAAAAGGCAAAGAAGGAGAAGAACCTGAAGAACCCACTTCACTTGGCAGAAAAACTAAACGAACTCCAAACAACCCTTGCTATGACTGTTAGCCGAGGCTAGACCTTTAACACACATAAGAGCCAGCACTGATCCCAGGAAAACATTGACTACAACGCCAACCAGCAGGACTTGCCAAAGAACTTCACAAAAGCAGACAAACCCAAAAACACAAACACAGGACAAACCACAAACTAAAACACAAGAAGAAGCCAAACCAAAGCGATTCACAAAAGAACGACGGAGAACGCTATGGAAGATCTCAGCAGGTCAGAGACCACCGCAGGAGACACCAGCAAAACCACGCCTAAAGGAATCAGAGAGAATAGAACAAACCGAAACTAGATCAAAACCTGAAACTTTGGGATTTCGACCACTGCATCTCCGTTGGAACGACTAGGAGGAGATCCCGTGCTTCCACCACCAAAAGACCACGATCCTTAATCGGATTTGACCAAAACAAACGAACCCTCTTCACCTTCAAAATCACTGTGAGCAGCTCACACCCACCAAAAACTAGAACAAAAGAGGAAAAGAGAAAACAAGGAGAGAAGAAGGGGATTCCGACCGAGGCTGAGAGAGAAACCCCCGCCGGAATCAAGCTGGAATCACGGAGGCTAGAACAAGATTTGAGAAATCCCCTTTTTATCGCCGAGAAGAACAGAGACGAAAAAGTCAAAAGCGGCGTCTGTTTATAGGTTTTGAAAGGCAGAGATATCTTTCACACAGAAAAAAGTTGGTCAGACAGAATGGTTTTAATCTCGGTTTTTATTTCTTAATGAAAGACCAATTTTTTTTTATAATCTTATTTGTTTCAAACAAAAAAATGTCAAACAAAAAAGATTACTTCCTATGTTAAAAATTTAAAGGTCAAACAAAAAAGATGACTTCCTATGTTTAACTTCTTAATAAAAGACAGCTAAGCGCATGGATTATTGTACTCTCTAATTAGTTTACCTGATGATACCTAGTATTAGTATTGATTAATAATAAGTTTATTAACTAATGACAATTAAGAACAACATAGTATTATGGGATGTAATTAATTGGTTGTTTCAACCAAACCTTATAGTCTTAAACAAATCTCCAAGAGGGTACCAACTCATCAGTCACTAATATATGACAAATGAATCAATCAATAAAACTGTAGATATCAAAACTGATAAAAACCATGATATGTCGATGATTAACAACATATATATTAGCAACGTAATTTTAATACCATATTGTAACAAAACAAAAATTTATGTTGTATACCAGATTAGAGTTGCATCTTCTTCTTTTCTAACATTTTGCTTTATTAAATCTGGTTTGAACGATATTAGAGACACATCTTTGATAGGGTTTAGATACTATCTTTACATGAAACTGTTGCTAAGTTTGAGACATAAAAATGCATTCGCTTATCCGGTGATTAAAGCATATTATATTTGTAATGTAACTATGTATGTCCTAATCTCGATTTAATTAAAATAAAGCAAACCAAAACTGTATTAGGACATTTATTCGAAAGAAAAAAAGGATTACAAAGTCAAACAAAAAGATATCTCTATTTTATTTCTTTAACAAAGACAACATATAGTTGATTATTAGAATAGTACTAATATAAATTCCTAATCATATGTAGTAAATGGAATTTAGTCCCGTAATTGATCATTGTATTTTACACTTTAATTTATAGTTTACATTATCTCAACAATATATAAAAATCGTATGATAACTGTTTATTCAATTAGACATTTTAGTCTTCGTGTAAGACAAGCGAATGGTGACAATGGTGCTACTATCTATTATATCCTAGGTTAGTATTATATACTAGCTAATACGTTAAGATAATGTTTGAATTTTTTTGTCTTTTGTAGTATAATTTAAATCTCTTTTGAGAATCATTCCATTACAATATAATTTTTTAAAGAATTCTTCCAAGTTTTAAAACCTCCAATAGATTCCATGTTTTGTTTATAATCTAAATCTTGTATTAAGGAATATTTGTTTAGCAAATAATATATATGGAAATCAGAAAAGAATGAATGTAGTTGAATGATTAGAATTTGTAGTGAGACGGTTTTTTCAAGTGTTGTCATTATGTCACCATTTGGTTTGAACATAACTTGATACATAACATTATCGAACTGTTAACACAAAAAAAAAAAAGGAAAAATAATAAATGGAGTTGAATAACTATAGTTTATGAGAATGTTTTGGCAATTAAGCATTTCATCGTAAGGCTATAATATTTATTACTAGGGAAAGTCCACGCGTTGCGTGGATGAAATTATAAAATGGACATAAGTAATATCGATAAAAAATCATAGTAATATTTTGACAAAATATTTATTGAGCTGTAGAAATTATGTAAAATTTGTATTGTAATATAAGTTTTAAGGAGTTGTTTATATGTTTTTCTAGTTAATTCGTAAAAGTAATAACGAAGTAAATAAAGGGATTACAAAAAAAATAATTAAAAATAGATGTGTCACGAAGAGAATTTACTTTTGTTATATAGATAAAATTGATATTTCTAATATAGGTTTGTAAATATGATATATGATTGAATGTAAATATTTTTTATTATTATTTCGTATGAAGTAAAATTTGTATTGTAATATAAGTTTTAAAGAGTTGTTCATATGTTTTTCAATTACTGAGTAAATAATAACAAAGTAAATAGAGGGACTAATAAATAAATTTTGCAGATGTATGGGACACGTGGCAGCTTCTCAGAGCTAGTTGAGAAATGAACCTTACTTTATTATAAAGATTTACTAAGTGCCCTCCTCGGAAGTAAGGAAATTAGTTGCGGTTCTGAAAACCAATATAGGCCCACCTGAAAGAGCAATGAAATTAAGTTTAGGCCCAAATCTTCTCTTTACCCAAGCAAAGTTCTCGGACCAAAGCAGACTTAAACCAAGACTGGTACTCAAACAGAATAAAAAACGATATACATTTGGACTTTGGAGTCTGTTTGTTAGTTATCGACTCAGTGTTGTTATCACGTGTGACATATCTCCCTTTGCAAGTTTGGTAAATTAACACGTGTGTGAATGCTCTCCAGCTTCGCTGTCTTCCTTGCTCTCTTCTCTCCTCTGCCAAATTCCTTTGGCCATTCTTTTTCTCCGATCACGGAACCTCACAATCTGCGGCGAATTAGAAATGTGGAAGGAGGAATCTTTGGATTTAGTGCTTGTGCCGACGGGTCTCGTCGTGATGGTCGCTTACCATGTGTGGCTCGGCTACGCTATACTTAATCGTCCCAAGCTCACTGTTATCTCTCTCAACGCTGAATCTAGACGACAATGGGTCTTCTCTATGATGTCCGTATGTTTCTTCTCTCCTTTCCTTTTTTACCTTGGTTTTTGGGTTTTCTGATTTTGGAGATTTTTGGGTTTCTAGAATTAGGGTTTTATGTTGGTGTAATTGTTTGGGATTTCTGAATGAGATGCAAGTTTCTTTTTAAGGAGTTTCTAAGTTCGTGATTCGAAATTTCCCAATTTGAGAATTTGATAAATGTTAGGGAAGAGGGTGCAGTATTAGAGGTCAATCGATTACTTCTTGTAGCAACATTGAGCTGGGTTTATGTGTAAGGATGATGAGATAAGGAGAAATTAAAGTCTTTTAGCTGGTCAAGTGATGTTAGATGTGATCACCTTAAGTAGAATCAGGTCTGAAGTAGGTTATCTCCTCTTGTTGATGAAGTTCAAGTACTCTTCCGGTAAATTTGTGCCTCTCAGATCTTTGCTTTGGGCTTACCAATAGGTTTTATCTTAGATAGGAAGAGAGTCCTAGAAATAAAAAGATGCTATAACTTAGTCTTTTGCAGAAGATAATATAAGTTTCTGCTTTTGGATTTGCAGGAGCCACTTAAAAATGGGGTCTTGGCAGTACAGACAATCCGAAACAATATTATGGCATCGACCCTTTTAGCCACAACAGCAATCACTCTATGTTCTATCATCGGGGTCTTTGTAAGCAACTCCTCAGCTTCAGAGTCCTCTGCGACGAGCCTTATATATGGGAACAAGAGCCCTCGCTTAGCATCAATCAAGAACTTTGCAATCCTCATCTGTTTCCTCGTAGCCTTTCTCTGTAACGTCCAGTCAATCAGGTATTACGCTCATGTGAGTTTCTTAATCACAGTGCCTGTCTCGAGAGGGAAAAGAGAACACTGCGAGTACGTGTCTAGAAACCTGAACAGAGCTAGCTACTTCTGGTCTCTCGGGCTGCGGGCTTTCTACTTTTCTTTCCCGCTTTTCCTATGGACCTTCGGGCCTATCCCAATGTTTGTGTGCTGTTGTATGATGTCCTCGATTCTGTATTTCCTGGACACGACCACTACTTTCACCAGGCAACTCCACAGCCAGTCGTTCAAAGACACCACTGATTCGATGGACGGTGAAATCGAGTCAGCCGTTCATGCTCTGTAGATTATCCTCTGGTTTTTGTTGTATGTGGAGGTTCAAGAGTTATATATTGACTGAGTGTTTTTCTGTAATGTGATGAAACAGCTTTGGCTGATGGTGTTTTCTTTTGTCATGATTAGAATTTAGAATATGATAGGACATGAAAACGCAAACGATAGTAGCCTAGTCTGTATTCTTGGTCTTGGGTTTGGTTTTTTCTCGTAAACCGAATTTTCTGGACCAGAGTTTGGGTATGTTGTGGTCTGGTCACTGGTCAGTATGTTACCGGTTTGATTATTGGTTTTGAGTTATCTCATTGCCTTGGCCCTTGATTAATTAACATCTTCTTAGCCGAAATGGCGTACATTACAAACACTCAATACAAAAGCTAAATTTCTTAAGTTTAGCATAACAAAAGTATGTCAGAATACGATAAGTTTTTTTTTTTTGGACCTGAAAAGTTTTAATATTTTCAGACAGAGAAAGAGACATTTTAACCACTTCAGAAGAAAAATCCATGCTATTTATTCTTTTTGGGGTCACTGTTTTGTGTCCCATTTTATAACGTTTACTCTATTTTCATCCATACATACCAAATGGACATTTTTTCTTTTTTTGTTATGTATAGGTCGAGTCCAAAGAACAGTTTCTTACACATAACAGATAAGTTTCCAGAAACTATCAGAAACAAACTGCATAGACCAATTTCTTTTTCTTTTTGGGCTCAGCTTTCAACTTAATATTCATACAAAAAATGATTTTCTTCAAAAAAAAAAAAACAAAACATCAAATACACGTTTGTTTAACTTGTGACTTGTCAAATGGGAACTATGAGAACTAATTTTTCAAGAGGATGATGATCTCGAAGCAAACTACAATTGAAGGTCTTCCTCATATTTGGTGTCTTCTAGATTTCCTATAGAGCTGAACCGGTTACACATAGCTTTATCCATGAGTTTGGAGAAGCTGATTTTGTGGCGTCAGTGGGCTTTATCCATTTTGTTCTCTCCATATGTAGTACAAAGCTAGTTGATATACATATCCACTCGAATCTTGTCGTGTGTAGTGTGATTGAAAATAGCGGTAATAGTGGTCCATCCCAAAGAAAAAATCTTCTGGTTGAACACCGTCGGCTAAACCTTCCCACACCTGTGATTGCGCTGTAAGTTCATCAAGCTCTACTCAATATGGCACACAATTAATCGTATAAAACCAAGGTACATATATAATTTATAAATGAAAGATAGTATTGTATCGGCTACATCATTTATAAATCTTGGATAAGAGATAAGACCCGGCCACTTTTTGGGACAAGGGCTCTCAAGGGATTAGAACAGAGTCCTTTGTGCTTCTCCAGTAATTAACTGCATTGGATTCAAAATCACATATGTGATCTCATGTCGATATCTCGGACTGTGTAAAATGAGTTTAGCTTACCTTAACGCTTCTACTTCTATATCCCCTTCAGCTTTCATAAAACCCATCTCATTCTGCTATTTATTCCTTCATTTATCCAAGCTCCATCAGTATTTTTGAAGCATTGTGAAATGCTATATATCTCACAACATTAATTGGTCTATATATGGTAAATTAAAATTACAACAAAAACAAAAAATTAACGTTGACAAAAAAAAGACATCACCTCATGTATGCAACCATGCAAGTATTATGCATATATATATAAATGTAAATATTATACATATATAGGTAAGAGAGAAGAAGAAAATTAAAGAGGTGGTGACAGAAGAATAGAGAGCACAAAGGAGTAAAGATGCAGGCTCTCTCTTTCTTATATATGTATGAAATTGCATGTCATCCTTAGTGCTCTCTATCTTCTGTCAACAACCCAACATCACTCTCAAACCTATATATGTGTTGTACATATATATATATATATATATATATATATATATATATATATATATGTGAGCATATATATCGACCACAAAGAGTATGTGAAGTGACACAGGGGTTATAGTGATTGTATATATATAGGAGAAAGTTGAGAGAATTCCTCTCCAAAAGTCATGTACCGAATCCAAAGTTGACCCTTTCTACATCTACCTTCCCCTCCACACATGCATAAATCATTTATTTTGATGATATAGAATAATATTATGGTTAAGTATTTCATATATACGAGATTATAAAAAAAAAAAAAAAATCTATTCGGCTTCTATATATGTTGGAAAATATATGTTGGAAATATATAGAAATTCATTAGGCAGAAATGAAATTAATCCATTCATTTATCAGTAAAACAGAATACTATTTTATTTTTATAATATTTGGCATTGGCTACTTAATTAGAGAACCAAAACTATCTTTTTGTATTCGGAGTCTCTCAAGGATGTCAACATCTCTGGCAGAAAATACGAGCCAATCAATGTGGTAATCATGTGATATGTTGGAGATGTAGAGGAGATATTTTTGAGATAGAGTTTAGTTTTGGCTATGGCTGGCAAAAACCCTACCCACCAACCAACCGTATATGCGTCCCCAATGTGTGAGGTAGGTAGGGTAGCCATTATCTTCTCCCTCAAACCCTAGGACATGAACCTTTCGAGTGTTTCAACCGACACCAACCAAAAATGGTAACTTTTGGAAATAGTTATTGTAACTAGTTTTGGTGCAAGTATCTTACCATTTATACCAATGTCTTATATGTACAAAGCTATGTTCATTAATCTTATTATATAAAGTTGGATGTGCTCAACGTGATTTCAACACGTATGTGACATAATTATAACTCACCGTATCATGTGTCATTATTAATTTAGATGTGACAAGTGTAAATACTTACAAAAATTCTCAAAATGATTATTGATAAATTATATCATAAATAAGGATTACGGGTAAAACAAAAATGTCCTTACATAAAAGGGAAATATAAATCGTATTTTTAAATTCTCATTACATTACGGTGATCAATGAGTATGATAAAATAAAAATATCGTGATTATATATATAACGAATAAGATATCATAATAAAATATGTTTTGAATATTTATGTGAGCCGTAATTTAGAAGTTAATTCTGTATTGCATAATTATACAGATTGTGAATTTTTTAAAATCTAATTTATTTACATCAATATATTTTTATGAGTGCATAATTTATTATTTTTACACATAATAAATAAGATATTATATAAGTTTTATATTTATGCGGGTCTTAATTTTAAATATAACTACACAAGTCAAAATTACACGGGTTGTCAATTTTGAAATTACTATATATAGATAAACAATTTTTTTATGTTTTTAAAAAAATTTCCACCCGCATATTAATGTGGATCATAACTTAGTTAGAAATAATATGTTATTTAGGATATTTTCTTCTCTAAATCAGTATATATAATTGATCTCATCTATATACAATGTGTGTGTGTGAATGTGCATGCCTGTGAACATTTACGCGAATTTTTAGTTTTTCTTTTATCTGTTTTTCGTTCATTTAATTTTCAGAAATCTTCACTTCGTAATTTTCTTTGATGTGAAACCTCTTTTTTGAACTACTTGTAGCATTTCCATAAACTGTAGATTATCAATTTCTATTTGTTCCTTTTTTGAACTAGTTGAAAAAAACATACTTGACTTATTTACTTATCTTTGAATACGGTATTGCCTCACAAGTAGTAAAGATGGGAACATATTCAAGGGCTGTTTTTGATTGCCAAAAAAATTAACTACATATGACAAAGATGTGACCAACTTAGAAAACCAGAATGGTTGGGGAGTTGAATGAGAAATTGAACAAATGGGAAAATGACATAACACCAAAGTAGGGACTATATGATATTAAGAAAGGAATCAAATCTTAAGTGTTTTGGGTATTCATGGGTTTGTCCTTTTCTCTTGTAGTGAACACTTCTTTTGTCTTCTTTCACTTACTCTTTGCTTCTTGTGGGTTAAAATGTGAAACTCCATTCATATCAAATCAAGGAATATGTCTTGCAATAATGGACCTGGTTGGATAAAGTGAGTGGGTGGTAATTTGGCAAAAAGAAGAGAGTAACTACTTTACTCTTTGGAGAATTTTTATTTTAGTTTCCAATTGGAAAAGAGAAGAGGTAAAAAAAAAAAACAAGGAAACATGATAACATTACTTTGGTGGACTTTAAAGGAGTGATAGACAAAGGAAATAAATAAGTGGGGGAGGGTACTATGCTCATGAGATAATCATTGATTCGTAATTTTCAAATGGAATTTTCATTGCAGAGTGGCACATGTGGTAGTAAGATAGGGTTGGGGGCAAATGAGGGTTTGAGACAAAACTTTGTGGAAATGGAAACATGACGAGAATTTGAATACAAATATATATGTGTCATATTTGGGTTTCATTTAATTAGTCAATGTAAAGGAGATGGGATGCGAGGAATGTAAAATATTTTGATTTAAAATATGTTGGGTCCGATTGGTAGCCTCGTTTGGACTTGGCGGTTGGGACATTTTCAGCGGTTGCAAACGAACTTCGTTTGAAAAGTTCGTTTGGACATTTTTTACCGTTAATATGAGAATAAAAACAAGTGTGTTTTTGTTTTTAATAACGAAAATACTATTCATCTTAATACAGTTGATACAAATAGTGTTAAAAAAATAAATTTATGTTGAATTTAGTTATATACGTAAATAAATTGTACCTATTTATAGTTTTCATTTATAATTAAATTTTTATATATGTTTTTATTTCTCAACCGCTAAGTCCAAACGAAGTTCGTTTGCCAAACGACCTTAAAAACCTTCGTTTGGAAACGACGTTACAAACGAAGTTTTTCTCCGTTTGCAAACGAAGTTTTCAAACGAAGTTACATACGAAGTTTCAAACGAAGTGTTGATTGGTAACCAAACGAACCTCGTTTGAGGTTACCAATCACACCTGTAAAGAAATTTTCTTTTCCTTCTTTGAAAAAAAAATATTAATTTTCTTGTATTCTAAAGCGTCCAAATATTGAAGAAATGTATATTCTTTTTTAGAAATATAACCTTTTATAAATGGTTGTATAGTAAAGCCTTATATGATATTTAAAAATCAGATATTAAGTTATTTAAAATTTAATCTTAATACATAGTATATATTGTTTTCTCTAGCTCAAACAAAAATTCAAGAATTAACATTTTCTCATTCCGACCCATCCTCGATCAAAAATTGAATATATATATTTTTTATGAATGATATACCAAAATGATACTAAAATATGGATCGAAACACGAAATGATGAAATATGATGGTAATCCTCTCCATCTCTAGTAAAATATAAAATTAATATGGGTAAATGAGGACTTGGACCATAAATTTGCGGAAAATATCAAGTTTTTTATTTTTTTTTTGAAAAAAAATACAGAATTTTCATGTTCCTTTCAGAAAAAAAAAAGGAATTTTCTTGTAATCCTCCCAAGAATAAAATACATTAACTTTAACATTATGGTCAAAGTATACAAAATACTTGTATTAAAATTCAAATATATCACTTTCTAAAAAACTTTGGTATATTATTTAAAGAAATCTTATATGAGAATTAATGATCAGTACCACTCTTCATTTAAAGCTGGAACTTGTGCACCCTATTTTCTTCATTACAAAACCCAGTTATGTCTTATTCTAGTGTGTAGACCACCGATTTTCAAAATTCAGAATTATTTTTATTTTTTTGGTCAGATTTGATGTACCTTTGAAAATTCTTATCATTATGACTTGAGAGTCTTCGTATCTCTGAAAATGTCATTTGTCTTCTTCGATACTTTTTCATTTCTAGTATGGAGCATCGAATGCCATAATTAAAGACTATTTACCTAAATACGAAAGCTATCGCGTCACTATTTCACAGTCCTTACATTACAACCATTTAAAAATACAATAATATAAAAAATATTGAGTGAATTTCTTCTTTCTAGTCCCACTTTTGATCGAAACATGTGAGCACTTGTTACTTTGTTAGTCATATGACTCATATATATCTATTCTCATCATATCATAAAAGCTAAATTATTTAAGCGCATGAAACTTTTTTTTGTTGGTTAAAGGGAAAAAGCTCATGAACTTTTCATGATCAAACAATGCAAAATCATGTGGCGATTATAATGGAATAACTCGTATAGGTCTCGTGTCTTTCATATATCATCATGTTAGGACTCCACTTACTATTCATGTGTGATTTATATATATATATATATATATATATATAATACATGTTGGAGAAGTATCTATTCCCATACATAATAAAACTATTTACGTGTATGCAGTAGAAGTATAAAATAAATTTAGAATTATGGCTTACTGTATTGCATTTGTTAACGAGACACTTGTTTAGTAAGTTGCTATAACTACAAGTCTATATAATTACGTTTAAATCATATTTAATTACGTTTATTTATAATAATGAATTAAAGATTCCTATATTTTTCTTTTCTATCTCAATGACTTTAAAGCCCGTTGTAACCAAGGTTTTAATATGGAAACAATATGCTTATTTAGTGAATCAATCAAACATGTACACTGTTTCGAGCTTAATGAGTTTGTAGTTTTTTGGATGTCAATTTTTGTAAAAGACTTATTATTAGTCCCAATGATTTCGGAAGGTGTTGGCACTCCATTGAGGTTTCAAGTTCAAATCTCTTCCATAATTTATGGTCATTCTCATTTAGGGCCAATAATTTTGTCTCAGTTATTAAACTTCAGGGTCAGATCTGGATCTATGATACAATGTAACCGTGTTTTCTATCATCTCATAAAAAAATAGATTAGGAAAAAAAATTGTAAACATAGATTAGGAATTTTGAGAGACAGAAATGGCTTTAGTATAAAATGTTAATGAACCACATGTAAATTTGCTTTAATGATTCAAACTGACGATGGTCACAAGTTCTTTTTCTACCAAAAACAATAACATATGATTAATCCATTAAGGCTTGATTTTTTTTTTTTTTTTTTTAAATATGGATACTAGGACCATGTTTAAATTCACGCATGCACATCACCGGATATAAATACGCCATCAATTAATATGCTACATCATGGGATACGTACATGCCCCGTCAAGTTAGTGGTTGACATAGGGACATTTAATCTTCATTAAGTGATGACGTTATATTGGTTTCAAAGCGATTCTCAATGGAGGAAACAAAACAAAATCAAAAGTAATATAACTGTTTAGAAAAACAAAAGAAGAACAAAAAAAAAACTTAAATAAGCAAATCTTCTTTTTTTCATCCCTCACCAAATTAACCCACCGTTTTAAAAGGACTTGTTCATAGAATCGAATTTCGAATTGTAACTGTTGTAAAATAGATAAATTAGGGTTTGTTTATTATCCACGATCTGCAATCGATTCATCTCGCGTTTCACCAGGTATCTATCGTTATCTCTCTGTTTTAATTGTTGAGGCATATTTGTGTACATTGTTATGATTGTAAGATTTTTGCGATATTGATTTTTCCTCGATCAATCCCGAATTGAATTATTTATGTAGTTTTTTTTCCTGAATTTAGAGTTCCATCTTTGCATTGATTAATGATATGAATATGAACAAAAAGGAGACAAGAATAAATTTGATTCTGAAATAAAAAACAAGAAATAGTTTTATGTGCGTAGATGTTACAACGAAACTGCTGATTTTAGGTTAAATTGATGAACTTGAGAGATGGCTAAGATAATGCTTGGAGTTCACACGGTTAGGAGCCATGGATGGAGCGTGGCTCGAGAACATCTTCATGACTGGCTCATCCTCGTCCTCCTCGGTGTCATCGACATTGTCCTCAATGTTTTAGAACCTTTTCATCGCTATATCGGACCAGACATGTTGACCGATCTCACTTTCCCTTTCTATAAAGATACCATCCCTATGTGGGCTGTCCCGGTATGTAACCTTGTTTCCCAAGAAACCTATTAGCTTTTGTGCCTTGCATTACAAGAAAGTTTTGCCATTGTTATTGATTGATGATTATATATGTGTAGATTATTTCAATATTGGTTCCAATATGCATCTTCATAGTCTACTATTTCTTTCGGAGAGATGTTTATGATCTTCATCACGCCATTCTCGGTGAGTTAATCTCTACTACTAATCATCCAATTCTTGAATTTCAAACCAAAATGATCACCATGCTTGTATATTGCATATAGGTCTCGCATTCTCAAGTCTTGTGACTGGAGTTACAACGGATTCCATCAAAAACGCGGTTGGTAGACCACGGCCTAACTTCTTTTACCGATGTTTTCCCGATGGTAAATCGGTATGTCACATCTCTATCAAACCATGTTTCTTACATCAAATTACCCTATCATAATTAGTTTTATCATGAGAGGGATGTACTTTTTCTTATTTTGGCCAAAATCTGAAAGAAATGCAGAAATTTGACTCAGACACTAAGGATGTTGTGTGCCATGGAATTAAAAAGATAATCAAAGAAGGTTACAAGAGTTTCCCTAGCGGTCATACTTCATGTAAGTCTTCTAATATTTGTTATCCCGAATTTAATAAACCGGTTAAAAAGAACATATATATATATAAATGTAGGGTCATTCGCCGGTTTAACATTTCTGGCATGGTACTTATCGGGGAAAATCAAAGTATTCGATAGGAGGGGACACGTAGCAAAGCTATGTATTGTGTTCTTACCAATACTCATTGCAATTCTCATCGGAATATCGCGGGTTGATGACTATTGGCACCATTGGACCGATGTATTCGCGGGAGCTATCATTGGAATATCCATCGCTTCATTTTCTTACCTCCACTTTTTTCCTTACCCATACGACGACAATGGTAATAACCAAAACTTACTACTAGTATCCTCGGCATTGTCTTTCTTTTCTTGATAGATTGAGATCAATATCGAAAAGTCTTAGGTAGAAACTCATGTTTCGGTGAAGTCCTAAATAAGAATCTAAACAGGAGTCTAGGACTAAGCTTGTTTTGGATAATACACCAAAGGCATAATTAATGACTTTACAATTTGATAGGATGGGCCCCACATGAATATTTTAGAATGTTGGCCGAGAGAAGTGGTCGAGCCACGACGATGACACGGAGCAGCTCACAAGGGATGTTGGATAATGATATGGAGCGTGGTTCCACCTCTTCCTCGCCTCACGATCAACACCGCCACAGCATTGATTCTGGATTCTGAAATTTCCCTGATCAACACTGATGAAATTTTACATATAATCTGTATAATGTTTAACTATATGATCATTTAAATCACCTACTGGTAAATTGTTTCTTCAGTTAAATTGTATACTTTTTTATCTCGCTTATTTTGGATAGAGCAGTTGTTACTGTTGTTAACCTGGTTTATATATTAGGTTTAGTTTGGTTTTAAATTGGTTTAGTTTGGTTCCTCGATTTCCTCTCTTGGGTTCAGGTTTCAACTTGCATCTGGATTGGATCCGTATTAATTAAGCAAAGTGGCTCTTTTTTATATTTTAAAGCCGATTTATATTGGTTTGGTCAATCTAAGGTACGTACGTAAGATTGGGGTGACAAAAAGAAAATATCTTACGAAGATTTAAGAGTCTCATAATAATGTTCATTTTCATGATTGTGGCAAGTGGTAATGTTAAACTCTAATTTCAAGTTTCGAATTGTTACGTCAAAAATTTTAGGGGAAAAACTTTGGGAACCGAACGTTGAAAACGTCTGGTTGAAGTAAACCGGACACGGTTACCTAAAGTTATCCACATGGGTTTGGTTTTTATTTTTTCCATGGGGGGTCCAGATTCATCCGCCTTCTTCGGGTCCACTTCACCTGAATAAAGTCTTTTTTGTAACAAGAATAAATAATCAGATTATGAGTTATTTTATTTTTCATATTTCATGAATAATTAATCAAAAATCGATAAAAGAATAATTAATAAATTTTCGGCGAAAACAAATTGCAGCAAGCTGTAACATTGGAACTCGTAAAAGGATTTAAGTTTTAACCATGTTAAAGGACACAAAATAATAATATTTATACACTTAAACATTCTACACAAAATAGATTTAAATCTACTACACAGTTTTCTAAAACGCAGACATCAACATCATAGACTCATACAAAGATTATTTAAAAAACTTTCAGAAAATAATATATTCATTACATTTCAGTACATTTTTTTTTTATGGTAAATTTTTTTGTGAAGTCACTCTGATATTTAGATTTTTTACCTCTTTTTGACAGATCCATTGATAAAATATTTTCCTTATGTCGGCAGTATTGTATTTTTAAAAACAAATTACAAGTTGTAAAAACTCGGTATATCTAATCCAATTGCCGACAAAACTTAGATATTTCGTGACTAAAAAAAAAAAAACTTAGATATTTTACAACAGAAACACAAAAACCATTCTTAATATCTCAGAAAAAACTTTAATTTAGATATTTGAGTAAACAGCTTTTAGAGGTAACTTTTGTTGTCATTATGCTAATAAAATACTCCCTCTGTCTCATAATAGATGATGTTTAAGGTTGTGGCACACAGATTAAGAGTTCAATAAATTTTTGTTTTTTCCCATATAAAAATATCATTTATCATTCAATTTAACACATTTCAACCAATAATAAATCAATCTGCAGAATACTAAAAGTCATATTAAATAAAAATACATTTAATTTCATCTTGAAAAACTAAAACATCATCTAATTTGATACAAAAAAAACTCCTAAAACCTCATCTAATATGAGACAGAGGGAGTATGATTCTTGTACGAAAGTTATACATAAATACATTACCTGTCAATGAATCATACATGAAACTGTCCAGCACTATTCTGCAGAGAATCTAAAGTTTCAGTTTTTTATTTTATTTTATTTCTAAATTAAAAATCATTTAATCTGATTAAAAGTAGTATTTAAATTTACGTTTGGTTTTTGTATAAAATAGAAAGATTAGTTCGAATTTATCAAACATTATAAATAAATCCTTATCTAACTAACCAACCCCGTCGTTGTCGAAAAGATGGAGACCCCACTTCCCTCTATATCGCAACTAACCCCTACTACTTCTTCCGCCGCCGTCGCCACCGCTATTCCTCCGCCGTCTCACAAGCCCGGTAACTTACCTCAACCGATCGATGGATCTCCACGCGCCGTCTCTATCGACATTGGAGGAAACACGGAGCCACTCGCGGCGGTTCCCGGCTCTAAGCTCCGTCTTATGTGCAGTTTCGAAGGTCACATCGTTCCTCGACCACACGACAAATCGCTGACGTATTCCGGGGGAGAGACGCGTCTTGTGGTTGTTGATCGACGCTCTTCTCTGGCTTCGCTCCGATCTCGTCTCTCTAGTATGCTTCTTAATGGCAGGCCGTTTACGTTCAAGTACCAGTTACCGAGTGAAGATCTCGATTCTCTTGTGACTATCACTACCGATGAAGATCTGGAGAATATGATTGAGGAATATGATCGTGCGACGGCGTCTGCGACGGGCACTGCGACGCAACGGATCCGGTTGTTTCTTTTCACTCATAAGCTGGAGACGGCTGCTACTATGGGATCGTTGCTTGGTGGTGCGAAATCGGATACGTGGTTCGTGGATGCGTTGAATCAATCAGGTTTGCTTCCTCGTGGATTGTCTGATTCCGCCGCCGTGAATAACAATTTGGTGAATCTCGATGAGGCTAGTGTCGGAGAGGCTGAGATTCAAAGCCTAGAGAATAATGTTACTGGCGAGAATAACAAGAGAGGAGATATAATTAGTAATGGTGGGATTTTGCATCAGGAGATGCAGATGAGCTCCATGCCTGATTCGCCGATGATGGACGCTGCTGGTTCTTCGATTGGATCTTCTTCTTCTTCTCCTTCCAATGCTAATTTGGCACCGATTCGTGTCAGAGTTAACGACGATCAGAGGATTGAGGAACAGTTCGCTCAGATGAGCTTCTCGAATGTGCAAAATCAGAGGCATTTTGAAGATGGTGTTGGCTTGATGGCAAATCGACCAACAATGATTAATCCGTCTGGTATGATGACTGATGCTGCCATGGGGTATAACAATGCACCTATTGATGGGGGTGGTGGGGCTATAAGCAACGGCCAGGTCTCACAGGATGACGATCGATCCGATCAAGGTGTATCGACTGCCTACAGGAAGCCACCTCTGCCAATGCAGCCAGTGGCGATTCCATCGCGGGTTATTGGTGGGTATGGCTTGACATCTCCTGATTCCGTAGCAAGGTACTTTCATAGTTGTTTCTGCATGAATCTCTCTTAGTTGTCTAGATAGATCAATCATAAAGATTATGCATTTAAACTTGTTGGTTTGTCCATTGTTTCTTCAGCTTGCCTTGACTTAGTATTTCTGGTTTTCTGATCTTAACCTGTGGTTTGTATGTTACAGTGCTGATTAGTATGCTAGTAGCTATAGAGATAGATCACTAGTGTGAATATGGTATCAAATCGTAATAAAGAAATGATCTTAAGCTGTCAAATGCATAAGAATCTTGTTTCATGTTATCCAGAGCTCTGTTGTATATATTGTACACATTTCAGAGATTATTGTCCAGTTTTGAGTTTTTGTTTGTTGGGAAATTGGAGTGTCACCACTGAACCTTATCATGACCAGAGATGCTAACTTTGTTTTTTGGGTATGAGGATACTAAATGCTGATTTCTTCTGTTTGTTACACATACAGTGATACTAGCATTTCTTCTGCCACTTCATTTTCAAAGCCCACGCACTACCATGACCAAGTTCCAGTTCTGCCGAGAGTCCCAGTGACACAGCCTGAAACCACATCAGTTCAAACCAACCATGTCCCGCTGCAGCCTGAAACCACTTCAGCTCAAACCACCTCCCACGTCCCATCTCAGCAATACACAAATATGGACCAACAACACCAGCCGCAACTTCAACAACCTTTCTTACACCAAGGCGTCCAGTACATCCCTCACCCGTCACAGTACATTCCTGTTTACCCTCATCAGCAACAAAACTATCCGGTTTACATGATGTCTGTCCCACAAGGTCAACAATATGTCGCAGCAGGAACTCCTCCGCTCTACCCAAACTCAAAACCCGCCACAAACACGAGACCTGAAGCCGCCCAGAATGTTTACCGTGCTCCTGTACCACAAAACCAACCTCAGGTTATTCAGATTCAGCAACAACAACAGCACCAGCAACAGCAGCAGTACATGGGTTACACTGGAGTACCTCAACATCCCACCAATGCAAACGCCAACTACGGTACTGGTATTCACCAACATTCGGCAAATGCAAACACAAACGCCAATTATGGTGGGGGTTATGAGTACCCAAACTCTCCAAACGAGCAAGTGTTTTACCACGCACAGCCTCCTGGTGGGAACACGGGTATTCCATTAGCGTCTCCATACCAAAGCATGACACCAGCCGCAGCAGCAGCAGCTTTAGCCGATATGTCGAAGCAGATGGCTCTTGATGGTGGCAAACAACAACAACAACACATGGGGGCTGCGTCTCCACCGCTATAAACACTTGGTCTGGAGTAATAAAGGCGCAACAGTGATAGTATAGCCAATTGCACCACGCGCTCTGGTCTTTTTGCTTATTACTTAACAACATCTCGTTAGATATATAAATAGGCTTTTGCGTTCTCCAAGTCCTCGTCTTAGTGATGTCTCTTTCTCTCTATATATATGGAAAATAAAGATTGTTTGGACGATTTGTCTTAGTAGTATAATGGGGGTGTATTAAATGAAGGATTGATGGTTTGGTTAATATATTATTTTTGAGATTGTCTTGATTCAAAGATTATACACATCTAAACAAGTGCAAAAAACCACAAGTTAAATCCAAAGACTTCTTCAAGGCAAATTATTTCAGAGACGTTTGATTACTGCAAGCTACCTCTCATGGAAAGCAATCATAGGGCTGGTCTTCCATCTAAGTCCAAGAAAAGCAGCATATATAATGTTGAAGAGAACATTGCTCTGTTATTTTCCTATAGTTTTACTAGTCCTAGTCCTATTTGCTAATTACGGTGTATTTTTTTACTAACGAAGTAAAGGACTTAAGGTTACCTTCCAGTGTCAAATTCGTAAATTGAACGACCATCGTCTAAGGATCACACTATTAGAAAACTCAGACGACCTAAAACCCTAAATCTCCGATCGATCCACCATGAGAGGAGCTCTCTTCAGAAATGCTTCTCTCTGCGCTCGCGGACTTCTCCGTTCTCCTCCTCGAGTAACCCACCAATCTTCCTCCGCCAATGCTCCCTTTCTCGCTCCATTCGCCGCTCCGTTCCCTCCCAAATTCAGATTCTTCTCCTCCGAATCCGATTCGTCCGGTGAGAACCCGCCTACTGCTCCTGAGTCTTCACTGGATGATTCATCCAACAAGAAAGATCTCGCTGTAGAGGATGTAAGCAACAAAGGTACGATTCTGTATTCTCTCTATGGAAATGGTGGACTGTTGATTCTCATTTCAATCGTTCATTTTTCGATTCCGACTCAAATCTATGGAATTGGTTTCATGAACTTATAGAATCTGTTTCTAAGCTCTTGAAATTGATGTGTGTAGTTAAGTCTGATAGTGACTTAAATCTACTGAAATTTGTTACATGAGCTTGTAGAATCTGTAGCTAAGCTCTCTTCAAATTGATGTATTGGTTTGTGGTTACAGAGCTAAAAGTCCGTATAGAGAAGTATTTCAACGAGGGTACCGAAGAAGCTTTACCTGGAGTTATCGAGGCACTTTTGCAGAGAAGACTTGGGAAGAAACACGAGGAGACAGATGATGAATTGCCGGATATCCTTGCGAATCTACCTTTCAAAGATGATGTCAAGGATGAAGATTTCGAATCTGATTTCGAGGAGGCTCATTCTACTGATGAAGAAATCGATAATCTGTACAATGCTCCTGAGTATGTTATGGATAAGATGAGTAAGAAAGAACATTTCAACATGGATGATAAGAAGTGGGATGACATGATTCAAAAAGGTATCCAACATGGGTATCTGCAGGATACTAAGGAATGCGAGGGGATTCTTGAGGATATGCTACATTGGGATAAACTTCTTCCTGGTAATGCAGTTTTATGATATATATCATCTTTTTTTCTGTTCATCGATTCACATCTTTAGGAATAGTTACCCTTTTGAATCTTTCCTAGTCACAACCTACTAGGAACCTGTGAGTATTCGATCTTCAGAGACGAGGCTGATTGATAGACTAATGATATGTGTGGTTATAGCTAAAAGCACTCTCTAATGGGACCGTGCATTTATGGTTATGGATTCTGTTCAAATCATGGTAGGAGAACTATCCTTGTTGGACTCTTTGAAGTTAATGATATTATGCAGATTCATTGCTTCTTGGGTCGGCTAGGGTCTTTGAGAGAGCATATTGGTTTGCCCTGTGATGCGTTTATTAGAACATTTGGTACTTCCTCTAACTGTATTTCAATTCAGATGATTTGAAGAAAAAGGTTGAAGCAAAATTTAATGAGCTCGGGGATAAGTGTGAAAGTGGTGAACTTGAACCCGAAGCAGCTTATGAGCTTTTTAAGGAATTTGAAGATGAGATGGTAATTCAATATGGGGATCAACTGGAAGCTGAGGGACCTCTGAAGTTTGATGAATCGGATGCTTCAGATAAGAATACCGATTTGGATGACCCTCCCGGTAAAGGCCCTATCCTTAGGTGGCAATCAAGGATAGTTTTTGCTCCTGGAGGCGATGCGTGGCATCCAAAGAACAGGAAAGTTAAAATGTCTGTTACAGTAAAAGAGCTTGGGCTCTCAAAGCATCAGGCTCGAAGATTAAGGGCACTTGTGGAGAAAAGATATGATTCAGGGAAAGACGAGCTCACAATCACCAGTGAGAGGTAATATAACTTTTAACCTTATTATAAAAAAAAGGCCTTTCATCGCCAGACCAAAGTGTTGTTGAATCATGAAATGCTTTTTGTTCTGTCACAGGTTTGAACACCGTGAAGAAAATAGGAAAGACTGCTTAAGAACGCTTTACGCATTGGTAGAGGAAGCTGCGAAAGCCGACAAGATCGCTGAGGATGTAAGAACAGCATATGTAAAACAAAGGCTCCAAGCGAATCCAGCTTTTATGGCGAGACTACAGGACAAGATCAAAAGGTCTAAAGAACCAGGTGCCATCAGTGCTTGAAAGATACCTTGTCCCGTTTCACATCTTTGTTCTGGTTTCACCAAAGAATGCACCTGATATAGTCTCTTTTTGGCAATCAATAGTCAACCTGGTATGGGTTCTGAATCTTTGATGGGTAACTCCATAATTTATTTTAGTTTGCTTCTTCTTGTATCTCATGAAACTTGGCCGTGTGGTTTGGTGCTTATTTGGACAATGAGCCAATAGTCAACTTTGATTTATGGATGATGAATCTCCTTTCCAAAAATCAAATAAAAGATAGTACCAATTTTGTTTGGGGTTCTTAATCTCAGTTCCAGACTTCTTTTCTTTTTCTCTGGCGTGGGTTCAGATTCGAATAAAACTGACTAGAGGAAGAGGAAATTTACAACAACCAATAATACTAATCAATGCCCGTTCTAGACTCTTGTAAAATCCCAACTTTAAAAGAACATTGGTCTAAAGTTTTCTTCCAAAGAATTTGCATTGCTCAAGAGCTGTAAAAAAAAAAAATGGAGGGGTCAAGCAATGTGTGTTGTATGTGCTTGTAACACGCATTTGTGTGAGGCGGTGAAAGAGGGAATGAAATAAGCAAGAATGGTAGTATTCAGATTCAGTACGAGTCAAGCTAATTTTATGGGAATGAGAGCCAAACCGTCTCAGAAAAAATTGGATTCTTGCAAACTTTTCAAAAAAATTTGCTCAATATTTTGCAGTTTTTTCTTTTTTTTTTTTTTTAACTGTGGATCTTTTGATGCATAAATTTTCGAAAATTATAGCCCTAAAACTACTTAAAAATACTTGAATTCGGTATTGAAGCACTTCTCCACAAATACAGAGATGGTCGTAATAAAATTTAATTGTTAATGGTATTTAAGCACTTTTCATTAGAAAAAAAAACAATGGTTTCTTTCCAGATTTGATTTGCAATTTAAAATCGAAATTGGAATCGAAATCGCTTGAAAACGTTCGAAAGTTCGAAGAGAGCATGATTCAAAAACAAATTATTTTGGAAATTTCGATTCCGTTTTGGAAGCTTCAATTTTATTTTATTTTTGAAAGATTTACAAAATAAATAATAAAAAATGTTAAAGATAAATATGGTATTTTACTATTTTATCAGGTAAAAAATAAAAGTATATGGTATCTTACTATTTTAT
The DNA here is from genome assembly GCA_900406245.1 of Odontarrhena argentea. Classification (NCBI taxonomy): domain Eukaryota; kingdom Viridiplantae; phylum Streptophyta; class Magnoliopsida; order Brassicales; family Brassicaceae; genus Odontarrhena; species Odontarrhena argentea. Next base: position 43,216 of record OVAF01000033.1, read on the forward strand.
CAATTTAAACAACAAATTTAAAACCAATTTTGAAAATGAACTAGTAATCGTACAAGTTCATACATTATGATACTGTAATAAGAAACTAAATTAAGTCATAAAGAGCCCAAAATTTGGTATTTGTGTTCATTAATCTTTCTTCCTTCTATTTAGTTTACAAAGATGATCTCACTAAAACGTAATATGGATGGAGGTGACCAATTTGTATTTTGATATTTTCTCTTGATTTTTTATATGAAATTTATTTTGAAAAATTTGAGACGATTTTAAGTATATAAACACTTCCAACATGTATTTCTTAAAGTTTTTTTTAAAATAAATCAATTTCACGTTTTTAAACGTTTCGCTTCCGCGTATCCGCTTCTAATTCTATGTAACATAGATTACGACCCACGCATGTAAACTGTTTCTAATTCAATGTGAGATAGATTACGACCCACGCATAAAAACTGTTTGGATGTTATGACATGGCAACATCTCTATTCCTAGTCAGTGAGGTTCACGCTGATTGTGATTTATGCGCCAGGCTGGAGCAATCACGACTATGGAAAGAGTGTTAATTATGGTCTTTGGTGGAACCAACCATCAAAAAAGATACTTTACCTTATCGCATTGGACTAGTTGAATTTTCATTGCAGCCTGTCCATTAACATACTATTCGCTTTCCAACTCAGTATTATATCTATCTCTCTCTCTCGCATTTTATTTCGTCGGACTCCACATTTACAAAAATTGACTAATTTACAACTCTCGTCGTTGTCGATGGAGACCCCACTCCCTTCTATTTCGCAATTAACTCCAAATCCCACTTCTTCCGCCGCCGCCTCCACCGCTATTCCGCCGCCACTCAAACCCGTAACCCTACCTCCACCGATCGATGGATCTCCACGCGCCTCCGTCTCCACCGACATCGGAGGAAACAGTGAGTCACTCCCGCCGAGGCTCCGTCTCATGTGCAGCTTCGGAGGTCACATCGTGCCTCGTCCTCACGACAAGGCGTTGACGTATTGCGGCGGCGAGACTCGTCTTGTGGTTGTTGACCGACGCGCTACGCTTGCTTCGCTCCGATCTCGTCTCTCTAGTATGCTTCTTGATGGTAGATCGTTTACGCTCAAGTATCAGCTTCCTAGTGAAGATCTCGATTCGCTTGTGACTATTACTACTGATGAAGATCTGGAGAATATGGTTGAGGAATATGATCGTGCTACGCAACGGATCCGGTTGTTTCTTTTCGCTGATAAGCTTGAGACGGCTGCTACTATGGGATCTCTCCTTGATGGTGTGAAATCGGAGACGTGGTACGTTGATTGTTTGAATCAATCCGGTTTTCTTCCTCGTGGATTTTCCGATTCCGCCGCCGTCAATAATACCTTGGTGAATCTCGATGAAGCTAGCGGCGGAGAGGCCGAGATCCAAAACCTAGAAAGTAATATTAATGGTGTTGAGAACAATAAGCGAGGGGATAATACGGTTGGTAATGGTGTGATTTCGCATCAGGAAATGCAGATGAGCTCCATGCCTGATTCGCCGATGATGGAAGCTGCTGGTTCTTCGATTGGATCTTCTTCTTCTTCTCCTTCCACTGCTAATTTGCCACCGATTCGTGTTAGAGTCAGCGAAGATCAGAGGATTGAGGAACAGCTTGCTCAGATGAGTTTCTCAAACATGCAAACTCAGAGGCATGTTGAAGATGGTGTTACTATGATGGCTACTCGGCCAACAACAATTAATCCGCCGGGTATGGCGATTGATGCTGCGATGGTGTATAACAATGCACCTATTGATGGTGGCGCTGCTTTAAGCAATGGCCAGGTCTCTCCGGAGGATGATCGATCCGATCAAGGGGTATCGACTGCTTACAGGAAGCCGCCTCTGCCCATGCAACCAGTGGCGATCCCAACGCGAGCTACTGGTGGGAATGGTTTGACATCTCCCGATTCCGTTGCAAGGTACTTTCATTTTCAATTACCACTTTTGAATTACTCTGACATATTGTTCATTGTTTACTGTATGGATTCTCTATAGATAGATAAATGTTTTAGAGTGGGCATTCAAACTTCTTGGTCTCTTCATTAGTTTCTTCAGCTTGCCTTGAATTACTATTTGCATGTGGTTTGTGTACATGCTGGTGAATATGCATAGTAGCTAAAGAGTAAAGAGTTAGACCACTGATTTGAATTATGGTATATCAAACCATCATGGAGAAATTCTGTGTTGTTTAGAGATTTTTCAGCAGATTCTTACAGTTATGCTAGAGTGGAATTTGGATTAACTCTTATCACATTGAACCTATGGTGACCATAGAGGTTACCTTTTTCTTTTTCGTATGCTGATTTTCTTCTCTTTGTTATATATACAGTGATACTAGCTTTTCCTCTGCTACTTCGTATTCAAAGCCAATGTACCACCAAGACCAAGCTCCAGTTCTGCCAAGAGTCCCAGTGACACAGCCTGAAACCACATCACTCCAAACCAACCTTGTCCCACCTCAGCCTGGAACTCCTTCAGCTCAAACCACCTCCCATGTCCTTTCTCAGCCGGTGACATACACAAATATGGACCAACTACACCAGCCGCAGGTTCAACAACCAATCATACACCAAGGTGTCCAGTACATCCCTTACCCATCACAATACATCCCGGTTTACCCTCATCAGCAACAAAACTACCCGGTTTACATGATGTCAGTCCCGCAATCTCAACAATTTGTCCCAGCAGGAACTCCCCCGCTCTACCCAAACTCAAAACCCACCACAGGACCTGAAGCCGCTCAGAACGTTTACCGTGCCCCTGTATCACAAAACCCTCCTCAGGTTATTCAGCTACAGCAACAGCATCAGTACATGACTTACACTGGAGTTCCTCAGCATACCACAAATGCAAACGCCAGTTACAGTACTGGAATTCCGCAGCATACAACAAACGCAAACGCCAATTACACTGGGGCCTATGAGTACACAAACTCTCCAAACGAGCAAGTGTATTACCACCACACACAGCTTCCTGGTGGGAACACTGCTATTCCGCTAGTGTCTCCGTACCAAAGCATGACACCAGCCGCAGCAGCAACGGCTTTAGCTGATGTGACGAAGCAGATGGCTCTTGATGGTGGCAAACAGCAACAGCATATGGCTGCTACCCAGAGCCGGCCTTGAGATTTGGAAGGCTACAAGGGAGGAAAGTTTTGGCCGCAATGCACATTATCGTTTCAATTATCTAAGAAAAAAAAAATATTATGAAAGTGGGAGTAAAGAACAGTTGTGATGTAATTTTATATAAATTTTCTTTATTTTTTTTTTTTTTTGAAATTGTTTAATTATATTATATTCTTATGTCTTTGTTTAGTTGAATTGCTATTGTGAACAAAAGTGGGGGAAAAACTTGGTTGTGATGCATTTGATATAAATTTCTTTATTTTTTCGTTTTTTGTAATTGTATATACTTTTTTTTTATTTTTTTCAGTTTTTAATTGTTTTGTGAACAAAAGATGGAGCAAAAAAAAAAAAAAAACAATGGAGTATTAACTGGACCCTATCGCTCATGGGAGTGCTACTGGAACAAGATTAGGAAATGTAAAGCTTTGTGCATCAAATTAAAACTCCTGATCGAAATGATCTATGCACATTTTTTTCTTTTTAAAAAAAAAAAGATTTACAACAAACACGAAAGTAGTCGACGGTTGTTGGTTTTTTTTTTTTTTCTTGGACAAAGTCTAAGAAAACCTCAAGCTCCACAACCACCACAACCGCCACCACAAGCTCCAGCACCGTTGTTATTCCTGCCTTTGCGGGGTTTGTCGTCGACACAAGAGAATAAGAAAGCCGAAAGGACACAACAGCCGAACAAGGCTAAGAACACAAAAGGAAACAGATAACTAACATCAAAGTGTGTTGTTGTCGCCATACTCATTACATCTTCTAAGTGTCTCGCCATCTTTCTCTCCCGTTAATTAAATTCCAAGGCTTTTCCTACTTATACTTGTCTAACGTCAAAGCCTCTCCTACTTCTTGTTGATATTCATACGTAAAACCATTGACTTCTTTATAAATTACTAGCTAATTTACTCAGTCTATAGTATTTTTCGAGGAATCTTTGTTCAAAATTATGAAAGTTGACTATAGTTTGGGTGAGAGAATAGTCAAGTTAAATACCATTTTGTTTTTTCTTATAGTTTTTGTTTTCTGAGATTTATTTTTAATGCTCGTTCATGAGTCACACTTCTAAAATCCATAACAGATAGGAACATTGATTGGATTTATAGTCTACTTCAAAAGAATTTGTAGTGTTTAAGAGAAAAAGAAAAAACAAATTGACGGGTTATATGTAACTCTCTCTTTCGAAATTCACTCGGCCTCCATATTGTTGTTCGGACAAATTTGATGATACCAAACATGATAGTTCCGATCAAATCATTCGATTCTTCGTCTTTTTCTTTTACTACGTACCACGAACCAAATTTAACTCATATCTATATATCATTTCGTGATCTTCTCAATTAAGCCCAAGGAATTTTTTTGAAAATAAACTTCACCAGCCGAAGGATGAACATAGAAAAGGCGGTTTATAACTAAACCATCCTTGCGCGGCACCCATTCATTCTTTTATCTCCAAATTCCATAAAATTTTTGTTGGAATATTTGAGAATGTGAGTTTTTCAGCGGAATCGTACTTCTTGTTACATGTTATCCAAACTATATGCAAAAACACAAACTGAAGTTTATGTAGTAATTTGATATGAAATAATAGTTTACTTTATAAAAAGAAGAGAAAAGAGTTAGTAGTTAATTAGTTTGCCGACAAAAAAAAAAAAAAAAAAAAATANAAAGTATGTGAGTAATTTTAGGAACTGTTGTAGAGGGTGGTTTAAGCAATAAACCGCAATTCTCATTATTTGAAATAATAATTAATAAATCAGTAAACGTGATTTTATAATGTTAACGATCCAATTAACAACTGATTCATTTTCATTTGGCTATATGCAGAGACATAGTACCATTTGTGTAGCAATTTCATATGAAATAATAGTTTGTGTTGTAAACTGAAGAGCGAAAAAATACATGAGATCTCATCTTTATTCGCTATAGTACATGGTGGTTTAAACCGTCAACACTTATATGCTTAGCTTTTTGTTTTAGTTTTGTTATCGTTTTTTGCTTTTCAATGTAAATTTTGGAATTAAATACCGAAATTAACCTCAAATCATATGAAAAATACCTACAATTAACTTTTTTAAAAATATATAATACAAATTAAAAAAAATATATATATGTGAACAATTTAGATTAGTATTTTAAAACGGATGGAATAACTAGTATTTGGAGGGTTGAAAAACGAACATAGTGGTTTAGTTATTAAAAACTCAATTACTGGCCAGACCCAATAAATTATACTCCCATAATCGAGATCTTGAAATAATCAAAGTGGTATTTCGTTTTTCCCATAAGGATTGTTGATTCACGTCGTTTCATATACATAACCAAAAGACTTGTATTAATTTGAATTCGCAATTACAATTTTTGAAGGAGATATACAGAATCTCTGTATACATATATTGTGTTTATACATTAATTTTGTTTATGTAAACAATGAATAATTAAATATGTTTCTTGCTTTTGACAGTTCCTCTTGGGATTTTGCTAAGAACATTTGAGTCGACATTTCTGTATAGCCTCTTCATCTTCCTCATCAACTTACCCGCCATTGTGTCCACGTCATCCTCGTACATCTCATACATAACCGGCAAGGTTAACATGCTTACAAACCCTGAACGGCACGATGTCCATTAATTATTTTTATTTTTTTGCTAAATTAACTAAGGATTAATTCTACAAATTTGAGTATAACTTTAATTCTTACCTATGAAGAGAAAATTCACAAAGTTGAAATATGTTCCAATGATGGATAGGATATAAAGTGAGATTGTCGTCTGAAAATTTTTGAGGAAAATATTAATAATTAATGCCATTCATGTAACTTGTTGACAAATCCAAAAATATAATCATAGAAATGATGAATTTCAATATCTTACGATGAAAAAGAGAGGAGGATCTCTTCCACAAGCAACGTGAAGAAATTTGGAGAGGATTTGGTTGAATCTAACATGGAAGCTTTGTGCTAAATGTCGAAAAGAAGATTCGTCTAGTACCACTTCTGGTACCATTGGTCTTTCCCTGAATGTAAATATCGAGTATAGATATATTGGTTATTCTATATATTTATGATCGAATCGATAGAAATTAAAAAAAGAGTAAGCAAAGATGTATATATACATACCAATTGAGAAGATCAGAAGCAGTGGACCAAATGAAGAAAAGAAGCATGGAAGACATGGAAACATGACAGATTATGGTTATGAAATTGTACTCCACTACTTCCATCAAGAACCATAAGAGACTCACTCCTATCAACAATGTTGCTGCTATTTTTGGCTCTCTCCATAACAAGATATCCGCAACTGCATATAATCACAATTATAAATTTAAATAATTTATTGTTTGCCTACAATATCATTTGTATGAGACATGAATAAGTTCATATATATGAATATAAGATAAATACGTCGAATACCTTTGCCTCCTCCAAAGATAGAGTGAATTGATCGTTGGCGAGTGAATAGCTTAGGTGTATGATGGATTGGTGTCTCGTCCTCGGAATCGGTATAGATGGGCATGATTAGATGAAATTTATCAAGGCTAAACGAATGCGTAAAAAAATGTTATTAAAATTTGGGGATTATGTATATGTTGTTGATATGGATTTGGAGAAAGTGATTGGGAAAGGGAAGAAATATAAGAAGAAGAGGTAGAGAGGTTCTAGACTTGGGAACAAAGGTAAACATTTTAGGAAGCAAAGAATGAGAATGGTTTTACCCTTGTTCCTTCTTCCAAATAGTTTCTTCATCTTCATGCTTAAATAAACAACTCAACTCAACCCCCTTTACTTAATGTTGTTGTTGTTATCTTACCCATGTTTAAACGAATTCTACAACTTTTCCCCTATATATATTACAAGTAAATCAATTTTTGATCAACAGCATTCATTTCGAAAATTGAACAAATTAAAACACATGGTATATTTTAGAAAAAAATGGTATTAGTTCAATATTATCATTTTAACATCAAAACTTGTTTGAGTTAAATTAGGTTTCTAAAATCCAGGACTAATTATGAAAGTTGGATGCACCACTAGAAAATGGGTTAATCCAAAAAAGGAAAATAAAAACATTTTGCTATTTTTTTTTTTTTTTTTTTTTGGGATCCAAAGGTAAAATTTCACTTTACAAATATTAGATTCTGCTGACACAACGAATTTATTTTTGAAAATATTACAAGTGAGCTTTTAAATGGCGAGACTTGTTTAACACTAAATTACTCTGAGAGCTCTCAAAGGAAGATGCTTTCGATCGTATCTTCTTCTCCAATCGTCAATTCAACCTTCAATTTCCAAAATTCACCAAAATCGGTAATACCCATCATGTCGTCGTCGTCGAAATTCAAAACCCTGACGGAGAGTTTCACGGTTAAGGTGCAAAGAGCAGAGAATCGTGAACTGAACGTACCTCTACTCTCACCCTTCACTATCGCTTCGTCACGGCTTGATTCAGTTAATAATGTCGCGATTCGGATTGAGCTTAGCGGTGGATATGTGGGTTGGGGAGAAGCTCCGATTTTGCCGTCGGTTACGGCGGAGGATCAACCTACCGCCATGGTTAAAGCAAAGGAAGCTTGTGAGTTTCTGAGGAAGTTACCGGAGATGAAACTGGGTCATGTTCTTCATCAGATTGGAGAGTTTCTCCCTGGCCATCAATTTGCCTCTGTAAGTCTTGACATTGATAAGTTGTATTTGTATTGAGCCTTAGCTGCCTTTTGCATGCTAAAGATATGTTGAGCTTGGAATTGAGATTACAATCTGGGATATTGAAGTTTGTAATTGGCTGTGGTGTTTGTTAGAGAGTGTGTGTCTCTATTTGAGATGGGTTTATTGTAGTATTCTTCTCCTTGTTCTTTAGGAAAGAGATCGTTTTTCAATAAGAAATGTTTGAAATGGATGAAGGTAAGAGCGGGGATGGAGATGGCGATGATCGATGCAGCAGCTAAGAGTGTTGGATTGCCATGGTGGAAGCTATTTGGTGGGGCTTCAAGTACGATTACCACCGACATAACAGTTTCGTTCTTACTTTAGCTTTTCTGGTTAGAGTGGTCAATTCCCTTTCATTTCCAGTATGTTGTTAAGATTATATGAGTTGAATCTGCGTTTCTAGTGTCTGATGATGGAGTTTTGAATTATTGGTAGAATGTTAATTGGCTTGAACTGGAAAAGTAATAAGTATGAAGGTTTGTGTCATTTTTGAAGATGTGAGTCTAAAAGATTTGTTGTGATGATCCATGCTCAGATTCCGATAGTTTCTCCAGCTGAAGCTTCGAATTTGGCTTTAAAGTACAGAAAACAAGGTTTTGAAACCTTGAAGCTTAAGGTGGGGAAGAATCTTAAGTCTGACATAGAAGTTCTCCAGGCTATACGTGAAGTTCACCCTACTTGTTCATTCATTTTGGATGCGAATGAGGGTTATAAAACAGAGGAGGCTGTTGAAGTTCTCGAAAAGCTTCATGGTAAAATAGATTTTATTCATTAGCAAGTCTCCTCGGTTTGATCTTGAACGCTAGAGGTTTACAGGGTATTTGATTTTGGAGAAACCCAAACCTGTTCAGATGTTTAGCCGACTTTTCTTTTCTTGGTCAGGACCTGAAGTGTTGTGATTGTTTTGCCCAGAGATGAAGGTTACACCGGTTCTCTTTGAACAACCTGTCCACCGAGACAATTGGGAAGGTCTCAGTCATGTGACTCGAATTGCGAAGAACAGATTTGGAGTCTCTGTTGCCGCAGACGAGAGTTGTAGAGACTTGACTGACCTCGAGAAAATCATACAAGGTGATATCGTAGATGTTGTTAACATCAAACTCGCGAAATCCGGAATCCTCGAAGCCTTGGACATAATTGAATTGGCTAGATCAGCTGGAATTGAGCTTATGATAGGAGGAATGGTGGAGACTAGACTAGCAATGGGATTCTCTGCTCACCTTGCTGCTGGCCTTGGGTATTTTAGGTACTTATTAATATGTAAACCCCACATTTCTGGCTCGCTCATTTAGCCATTATAATTCTAACAAGTTCATGAAATAATATACAGGTTTATCGACTTGGACACTCCACTTCTTCTGGCTGATGATCCCGTTCAAGGTGGCTACAAAGGTATACTCTTTGTTTTCTGCATCGTAAGGCTTTCACTGTTATTTATCTGCTCATTGTTCAAACATAAACCCACACTGATCCTCATGTGAAACGTGGTTTTGTTGGCAGCATCAGGTGCTGTTTACGAGTTTACAGATGAAGGTGGTCATGGAGGATACCTTAAGTGGAATGATATTGCCTGTTGAGTTTCCTTCAGTCTACTTAGGTCCTTCTTTTGAAATCTATAGTAAAGCCAGTTTACTAAGGTTCACCACATTGATTAGTCGTAGAAACGCACACGCACTCACACTCACAACAGGTCTTAAAAAAAATCAGTAGTGGACAATGTTGTGGAAACTACCCTGACTTTAAAATGTCTGCACATTGATGAATGTACCTTTATGACTAATCGAGGGATTTTTTTTTTTTTCATTTGCTAAAATCATTATTGTGTAAATATAAGTATATTTCTATTGCACAAATGGTCTTGGCCTAGTGGCAGGTGGTAAATTCACAGAAGGCAAACAACACCAGTGCATCTGGGATCGAGTCATGCTCTTTGCAGTATGCAGGATTTGGCTATTGGGCCGGCCAGTTGTGGCCCAAACCGTTATTAACGTGTGGTTGATAAAAAAAAAAAAAAAAAAAAAAAAAATTTTTTTTTTAAAAAAAAAAGAGAGNAGAGAGATCACAATGGGTGCTTGAAAGGTAATGTAGATGATTCTTGAAAGGAAGCTTCAGAGGTCTGTGGTATAGGATAGGTATTAGGAGATGAGAATAGCGAGGTGAAAAAATACGGGGCCAAGGCTTGTCCTGAACTTAGGTTTGTGGGCAATGCAATGGTTAGACTACAAATTTGTTGTTGAATTAGTAAGGTTTGAGAGTGATTCAAAATGGCTGATCAAGGCTTTGGAGAACCCTCAAGAGTTGGCAAGATTACATGCATTCAAAAGCGCATAACGGAGATGCCTGGAGTTAGAAACAGATAGATTCGATCAACTCTTATCTGGCTAAGGCAACTCTAGACATGGAAAAACAAACTTTTAATTTGTTACTCAGTATTGAATATTGTTTGTTGAGTAGATTGTAAGATAAAACGTGGAAGTGAAAGATTGAACAGTCTTTCTTGGAAAAAAGAACAGAAGACTGAAAAATGGTAGGTGCGGAGGTGACCGGTACGGCGTGAAAATCTCAGTAGATGTAGATTTCGGGTACAGATCAAATCACATAACTGTACTATTTTTATATATTATTATGATATAACTACTTTACATAGTTTTTTCTTCTTTTCTATTTTTTTTTTTTTTTTGTTGGTTCAAAACTACATTACATAGTTTATACTTCATTTTACATGATAAATTATAAGTTATATCACATCTTAATTTGTATTACAGAGTTTATATTTTCTTGTCTTTGGTCCATTGCTCAAAATCCGTTTTAAGATCCGATCATTTTATTAATGTATTTTGAATCTAAATCACTTAAGATAACAAAATGTGAATGAACACTAAAAAAAAAAAAAAAAAAGCGGTAGACAAGCTAGCAAATGCTCCAATGTCTATGAATATTTTTTCCATTTCTTGTGCTTTCATTCCTCGTGTAATTAGGCAGGACTTATATTGTGATAATATTAGTTCATCTTAATAATAATAAAAATAAATAAACCGGAAAATATAAAGCAATTAAACTGTATATTTAACCTATAAAAGAGCAATAATAACAACGCAAATTATGGCACTACTACTAGTACGCACGAGGCGTGAGAATCTTAAAGTTTATATCACACAATCAGTGCATTGGACCCACTTTCTATTGCTTTTTTGACCTTTTTATAATACTCTACTACAGTTTTTTTTTTTAATAGCCCTGTTCTCTGTTCTAAATGATGTCTTTCCATTTTCAAGTTGTTGACTTTATAATTTTTTCGTTTTTTTCTTTAAGCATACTGTAGTAAAATCAAACCTCAAAGTCGAAGACACATGTTTGTATGAGCTAGCTACAACAACATCAACAACCAATGTGTGAAGTGTGAACATATTTTTAGTGACCTATATACATACATGCACCAAACAATATTCCAGATTGTTTGTATTTACGTGTTACATATTGCGTTGTCATGTTATAATGTATTAATATTAATCTAAACATAGACGTTATACCACTGAAATGATGTAATCCAGGTCGTTTAGCCATTTAATCATCTCACTTGTAGTTATATTCATTCATTTCACTCTTTAGAATCTAGTACACCAGAAAATTACAGCATCTAATCTTGGAATTCAAATGCTACACTAAGGAGAATAGGATATGTTCATTAAATTACTACAATTGTTGAGGCAAAGCAAAAAAGAAATGCAAAAGAAGAATGCTTAATGAGTGATTATGGCAATGATTATGCACACGTATCCCGAAATGCACGCTTCATCTCAAAATCATCATTTTAGTAATATATAATATATCAGTGAGATGATTTTTTGTTGTTAACATATAGTATATATATGTCTATACATTTCTCCATCATATAAATTAGTATTATTATCACAGTGTGTGTGGGTGTGATTGGTACACACAAGTAATAATGACGTTAAAGAAGATGGCAACAAATATTGGGACGACACAAGTACTACTATCACCGAAAGAGTCCTCTTCGTCTCCCAAGTCTTCACACTTGCACCAGATTTTTTGTTTTTCTTTTTGTTAATCTTATAAAAAGTTATTTTCATGGATGTTACGTTATATCGTTTTTATAGTGAAGATTTTCAAAATTTAGTGTAGTCTTATCAGTTTGTTTATTTTGTTGGTCGATCGACATAATATAGCAGGGGCGGACGCAGGTAAGGTGTTCATGCGGCATGTGCCCCATATTAAATTTATAAAATTTTCTTTGTAAGCTTAGTTAAATGCAATGCTTCAGCTATTCAGCATAATTTGTTGAGACTAATGATAATTATTATACCCCACACATATTTAACTTATTCTAGAACTGTTATGTTTTGTTTTTTCACTCTCTTTTCTGACAGTGTACCTTAATGTTCATATTTTAAACTTCTGGTTAGCTGCTTTTTCCATTTATATTTTTTAAAAATGTTATTATCATTTATTTACTTTATTAGATTAATAATATTTTATTTTAATTAAATGTTCATTTAAAAACACCGATTTGTATAAATATACCGTATTGACGAAAAAGTATATACCATATTAATTTATTATATATAACAAAATCTTTAAATTTTTAAATAAAAATTATTGTGCCCCATATAAAATTTTGTTCTAGATCCGCCACTGATATATAGAGATGGAGTTAGAAAGATGTATGCGGCTATATTAAATGTTGATTTACATGCGACATATATATCACTAAATGCTATGTTTCCCCACTTTGTAGTGATATTTTTCCACTCAAAAAATAATACTATTAGAGAGATGCTAGTTAACAACGCACCCATACAATAAATATACACTAAAACACACATAAACTAATAGTCAATATATTAGTATTGCATCGTTTGAATACTTTGCCCCATAATCTTGATTGAATGTAATGTTCCCAAAGTCAAATAAATCACTTTGAAATCCACCAAGGCACCAACCACAATATATTTATTTTGATGCTCTTGTCATTACAAGCAATATTCCAAATGTGAAACTGCAAATTCTTCTTTTTTTTTTTTCTTTTTTTTTTTTTGAAATTGCATATTCAATACGGCATATATTTGTATGATCAACATTTATAGAAACTTCTTACAAAATAATCTAATTACCAACAACGCAGAATTAATATATTAGACGGTTTTATCTACACTAGGTTTAATTTTGGGCAAGCTCCTATCCATACTTTATTTATAAGAATATAGTTTAGTCTAGAAAATCTCAAATGTAAATAACATATTCTCATTTACCAACCAGTACTAGATCAAAGGATTTATGCTATAAACATTGCTAAACTAAAATGATAAGTTCAGGCCGCACTATAAGCAAGTGCACAATTGATTAATATTTTGGGAAAAAATATTATTTCAATCCTTACATTTTTAATAAAAAGTACAAATAATACTATTAAAGTAGAACAATATAAGAAAAAGCTTTTCACTCATCCACTCTATAAATAGAAAGAGAGACACACGTAAAAAAAACCCACAAACACCAAAACACACTTGCATACTCACAAGTCACAAAGCAGCATAAGTAGAAGAAAAGAAAAATGGTGATGATCATCAAGGCCACATGGGTTTCCCTTTTTGCCCTCGCGGCGGTTCTCCTAGTGATCCTAGCCCCCGCGGCAGAAGCGGTGACTTGCTCACCAATGCAGCTAAGCCCATGTGCGGCGGCGATCACCTCCTCTTCTCCACCATCGGCTTTGTGCTGTGCAAAGCTCAAAGAGCAGAAGCCATGTCTATGTGGGTACATGAGAAACCCTAGTCTTCGTCGCTTCGTCAGCTCTCCCAACGCTCGTAAAGTCTCTAACAGCTGCAAACTCGCAATCCCAAGGTGTTGAAAACTCCAAAATGAAAAGAGTTTGGCTCTCTCTATATATATATATGATCATGTCATGTCCTTAAAATATGTTTGATAGTTAAGTATGAGTTTGATTACTTTTTATAAGTGAGAATAACAATGTGTGTTGATGCTTGTATGGCATGTATGCATCTTATTTCGATTTTTGCTATCTTATTATATTATGGTCTACGATCATGTTGATGTAGAGGTTATGTTGTTGTAATAATTAACGATGGTATGATATAAGAAAATATATTTCATAAAGACTACAAAAGAATCGATTACGGGTACAAGGAATCGCTGTACAAGAATACACATCGTTTGGTCTGATATGATCAGATAGATGAACTTCAACTATTCATAAGAGCAAATCAGGAACTTCGACAGGTTCCGTTGCACTTACTTCTTCATCTCTCCGCCGTCGTGATCTATGCTTACTACTTCTCTCCCTATTCTTCTTTTTCTTCTTCCTCTCTTTGCTCGAGCTCTGTTCATTGATCCCTGAATCAAGATCTATCTCGCGGTTGTTTTTTTCACTTTCCTTCTCCTTTCCTTTCCCCATTAGAGCGGTATGGATCGCATGAGACAGAGGTTCATCGTTATTATTAGCTTTTGGCTTCGTCTCTAATTCATGTCCTCCTTCCTCCAGTTTCACAACTACAGGTCTCGATTTAGATCGGTTCACCTTCCTCTTCGGGTTGAACAAGTCTGCAGATATCTCATTCGCTGGTGGGTATTCGTTTAGCCTGTTGTTAGTGTTGCCATTGCTTTCATTGTGGTCGTCACTCTTCTGGGAGGAGAGGTAATAGAGGCCATGGCGTTTTCTGTGTTCTGCTAGTAAAGATGCAGATTCAGGCGGAGGAGATGAAGAAGATGAGGCTTCGTGTTGATCACTGATTCTGAGTTTAGCAACAGAAAAGCTGATTTTGTCTGACAAAGAGAACAAATTTGAATCTGATTCTACTTTTGGTTTGAGAAATTCTCCGCATAACTCTTGCAGATCTTCAAGATTCTCTCTCAGCTCCAATCCATCTGGTAAGGGAACTTTTTCCTGTGCCGTTGAAGAAACAGGGCCAAGCTCTTCTGAGAAGACGTCTTCCACGAATGCTATAGCTCTAAAAGCTTCTGTTTCCCTGTCTTGGGTAGTTACTTTCTCGGCTATTTCATGCTTTATCATACCGATGAATCCTAGAACGTTCTTAGCCCTCTCCTGCACTTCAACTTCAAGGGTTCCAGATAATGGACACAGCCCAAACTCAATCTTGTTCACCAGATTCAATATAGATTCGTATGTGAAATCATTCACAGCTGAAGAGCTAGTAGAGTCTTGAACCAAGGACAGGGAAGTAGGTTCCTGGGGCGAGAAATATGCCTTGACACTGAAGACAAGCACTTTGAAAGCAGATTGTATATAGATGGCTCTAATGGAAGGTGGTAATAGACAAGTACGTGGTTGGAGAAGCGCCTCTGCAATTTCATAAGGGGTCTTACAAAACTCGACATATTCCCCTGAAGCCCAAGCAGCTGCGGACAATACCGGGTGCAAGAACTGATTACCAAGCAAAGCAGGATCAATAAGCAGTGCTCGAGAAACACGAACTAGCTCCAGTCTAGCATCTTTGACCCTCGTACCAATATCAATCAACTGATGCTCAATCTCTTTTCCTCTTTGACAATGTGGGATTCTAGCCATTTCACCGAGAAGAGATAAGTACCAATCAAAATCAACTATGATCTCATATGTGTTCCTGGAGCAAGCCACTAGAATGGAACCTATAATCTCATTGCAGAACAAAGAGTCAGACTTAAGTGCATAATTCACAAGAATCCGAGAGATCTCAGAGACATTATCTTCATTCACCATTGCCATTAAAAGATGCAAAGCCTCGAGTTTAACATTTGAATCCTCATCACTCAGAGCCTTGACAACAGCTTCTTTGTTCTCCAAAACTGCCCACAAATGCTTCGGAGCAACAATGGCCAGGGCATGAAGACCGAGATACTTGAGATTCGGATCATCTTCCACTAGAAACTCCCGAATCTTTGCAACCGCAAGTTTCAAAGGTGTTTCCTGATCGCTCAAACTACTAACTACAGTTCTAATACACTCAAACACCAAAGACTTTCCCACATTCCTCCTCATATGCTCACAGATCGGATCAGCAACCTTCTTAGCCAACCTTGGTTCAATCAAAGCCAACTTGGCAAAAATCTTAACAACCTTAATCAAAACCCAATTGTTCCTCGAATCTACAAAAATCTTATAAAACTCCGGAGCTAAAGGAAGACACAATCTTGGATCTTTTACGGAAAGCTCACAGAACACTCCCACAACAGCCGACAGCATCTGCGGATCAGAGCTCTCTAGATTCTCAGAAAGACGCTTAAAACACACCTTAACAGCATCCGGATACTTATCGAAAACCCTCAAAACCACACCAATAGCTTTCTTCCTAACCAAACCTTTACTACTACCCAAGAGCGTGAAAACCTCAGAGGTTAAATCCCTAGCTAAATCCTCAGTTCCAATCCTAGACAAACATTCAAGAGCAAGACTCACCTCGTATTCATTCGCACTATTCAAATCCTTCCGAAGCTGGTTCGTGATCAGAAGCAGAACTGGAGTCTGATCGTTGAACGACTGAGTAATGGCGTGGTAACCGATTCTCTTATGATCAAATCTAGACGAAGACACGACCTCGACAGCGTGAAACGCCGCCCAAGCCATATCGACGCCGTGGAGTGCAGCGAGGTAAGAGAGTTTCTGGAGAGCGATGGATTTGGTGGAGAGATCCGTCTGCTTGATTTCGCGGCGGATTTCGTCTAAGCATTTAGAAATGAAAGAGGATTCTCCGAGTATATGAAGACGTATACCTTTGATTAGATCCTCGAGGGTTCGCTGGAACAAACTGTCCATGAGCGAATTTGAAGACGCCATTGAAGGATAAGTACGAGCTAGATTCGAAGTTATTATCAGAATCTGAAACGTAGCATGACTGAAATGGTGCTGCAAAGAGAAATGGGAGATCAGATTCGAGGGTTTTCCATGGCGATGATCGAAAATTTTCAGAATCCTGTGAACGGAACAAGCAGGAAGGAGAGAAATGGTTTTTGGGCTTTTTCTTTATTCGACGAGAAATAAAATGGGCCTTGGCCCTAGAGATATAATCACAAGTATTGTCTTAAGTGTTGTTGGATCAGAGATAAGTAATGATAAAGAAAATTGTATACATTAATGGGGTCTAAATTTAACACTTTTCTCTATCTAATAATTTAAAAGAAATATATATATATATATATATATATATATATATATATATATNTACTTAGAAGAGCTCTGATTAACAATGAGGTCAAATGTTTCCAGTCAATATATGTATGCACTATTTTATCAAATTATATCAGGTTGCTCTTTGGTTGGTAGTAAAATTTCAAACTTCAAGCGGCCCACAATTATAATATTGACCTGAACTTGGATGAAAACAAACAAACAAACACAAAGTAGAAGAAACCTTTTAAAATTAGTCCAAAAAATGTGTTGAAAATTTTGAAAATTATAAATTTTATTTAAGCTCAAGGTCTTACATCAATATAGCTCGTCCCGGGAAAAGACCAAACACATCATCAAAACATAAAGGGGACACGATTCTGATTTCTTAGTATATTTTTAATTGCAGATATATCTAATTTTATACGTTTGACATTTGGCAGTAAACTTAAACATCAACTTTGTTTTCTATTGCTATTTTTTATAGTTCATAAACACACAATTTAAAATATGATTATAGTTCGACCTAACTAACACACCTATAAAAGAATAACATGTTCGACAAAAAATAAAATAAAAAAAGAATAACATGCTGGCTCAGCTCTACATATAAAAAAAACCTTGGAATATTTCTTTATTTATATTTTTTTCCCTAACCTCCGAATATTTCCTAACTACCGCCCATTTTTAATTTAACCTAAAGTTTCATTTCATATGGAAATATTCATAAAGGTAGACCCAACAATGATAATATGAAATGTTTTAACTGCATATGTTTAGCTGAAAAAAGAAAAAGCTTATAACAATTATTGATGAATTAACGTAAATGAGAAATTGATGGAGGCTCTCGCTTTCTGATGGGTCTATTAAGGATTTGTCGTTTTCATTGGGCTAAAGAAAATAGAAAAGTTGAAGTTGAAGTGCGGTTTGAAAAGATTTTCTGGTTTATTTTGTCCTAAATAGAGAGCAAACTGTTTACGCATCTACATAATAAAAGTACAGTCATCATACTTATATAATTAGTTGACGTAATTAGTACTATAATTATTAAAGAGCAAGAAAAGTAATAAATACTAAGATTCCAATTTGAAAATATGGCATGGAACGTTTTCTAATTTGAAAATATGACATGGACGTTGGTAGTCTTTTATATATATAGTAAGATATATATACAGTACTATATGGCCAAACTTTTACTTTACAAATTTAATTTTGTTTTATAATAAAAAATGATTTTCTAAAATATATTTGTTATGGTTTCTATGCAGTCTTTATACAATGACTATGGTTTCACACGTCAAAATACCAGAGATGTGTCACCCGCATCGAGAAGATTCAGCCCCATGCAATATGTGAACTCTGAATTGAACACAGTAAATAAAATTAAATAAAAACTTCATACGAAAATGTAACATGTAACATATAGAAGGCATATAGAAACGAGAATCATGAGCACACTTCGTATATATATATATATATATATACACTGCATTCAGACATTTATGATATAATCCCACTATTATTATTGAACCATTTAAGACTATTATTATTGGTATAACTATTTTATAATTAAGTTGATTTATTTGAAAATATTTATTTTATGACCAATCACGATAAGTAGTTTTGAAATTACGTGGGAAAATATATAGTTCAAACAAAATATCCGGATCAAGACTATTAATTGTGATTTATATTTTCTAAAAATATTTTCAAAGAAATTCATGAAAATTATATTTGATGATGTGATTTATCAAGTATTTGATTGGTATATTTATAAAACCAACTCGGACCAACACTAAACTGATCATGTGTGTGTCATGTCCCTAGTCAGATAAACACAAAGTCGAGCCCTCTAAAATATCTCTTTGTTTTTTTTTGCTTCACTTTAACACACAAATTCACAAACACACAAAATTCCTCTAAAAAATAATATTATTGGGCCAAAATAGTTTTTAAATACTCAGATTGCACTTGCAAAGATAAGACATTTAATCTAATGTGGAGATCAATGCATAACGCATTAACCAGTAAAGCACAACCCACATTAAAAAAACAAGATAAAAAAAGTACAGACGTAACTTATCTAAAACTTTGTAGACTACAAAATCAATAAAGTGAATCATTTTGTAGTTGATTAACCAGAAATTAAAATTTGTGTTATACATGTCAGCGAACCAACAAACATTTTTGGATATCAAGTTAATTATATTCTTAAGATGGAATATGACAATATGAAAATTGGTTTTCTTTTTCTCTTCAACACTTTCATAAACAAAGAAAATGCGTTTTCCTTAAGAATTCACTTTGTTTATAATGTATTTCTAAATATTCAAATATTTATGTACAAAGACTCTCAAAAGATAATCATGAAACTGTATTTGAAAAAAAATATTAAGTGGATTTTTTGGTCTAAATGATACTCCCTCCGTTCCATAAAGATGAATTTTCTACGAAAAAATTATGTTCAAAAAAAGATGAATTTTATCTGTTTTCAATGCAGAATTGTTAATTTCAAGACGTAATAATTGAGTTTTAAGCAACACTATTGGTAATCTTGGAGCGATGAGTTCGCCCTAGCCCCCAACTCTCTCAGGCCCACACATCGAGGTAAGTGGTTTGTTTGTTTGACGGCTCCGACGACGTCCCCTTCCTCCTCCACGTTTCCTCCGGTAGCACCATGACGTACCCCCCGCTCTCCCTCACGCCACGAGCCTCCTCCTTCGTCCATGACTCGCCGCCGGAAAAACCCACACGCCGTCGTCGAACTCTCGCTGTCACCACGCACCCAAATCCGCCTGAGCCTCCCGTACCCCCTGATCCACCTCCGTTTTCTCGAACCACGGCGCAGACCCCTAGATCTCGTCTTCCACGGCTCCCTCTCGTTTCACCAGAGATCCCGACCACCGTATCCCACCATCTCGGATCCTCAATCTCCTGCGCCGATCGTCTCTGCTCTGCACACCACTACACACAGCTCTGTGTCACGAGCTCTCTCTGCCGAAATGAAGCTCGACCGACAGAGCCTCCACCACGCATGTTCCGGACCACCGCCGCGCTTCCCGGCTGTCAAACAGCCCGACCTCCGGCGAGATCTTCTCGCTACGGTAACTGGGCATTTGTATTGACTTCAGGTGAGTCAAAAGAACACTTTGGTTTGAGGTTCTGGCCTAGAAAACCAGAGAGCAGTACTCGCATCGTAGCTCAATCGCCAACAATTCTTCCAGATGCCGCCGATCTGCGTTTTGCGGCGAGATACTCTGCTCACAGCCCTAGTCAGGGTCCAACTTCTCTGCATTGGGCTTCACCCGCAAATGGGCTTCACTACTTATTGGGCCAAACGTTGAAATTGGATATCAAGCTAGTGGGCCTTGCAAAAAGAAATTCAGAGATATCAAACAAGGTTTATTTACAAAGTCTGATATTAACCAGCTTCTTATCGCTGCTAGGCAGCATTCTACAGAATCCTGTTCAGGGAACCGTCTCCGAAAGCTTGTTTAAAGCTCCAAGTCTAGCTCGTCCACCTTGGGACAATGAGCAAAGTGAAGTCTTTTTGAAGATCTTCCCGATGGTATCTTCCAGGAACTATCGTTTGTATCCGCCTTTCGTTTTATCCTATGTTGTAGTTTCGTCGCACATCTTTGTATCAATCTCCATGACAAAGAGAATTGAGTTTCTCCATGTAACTTCAAGACCATATTAATCAATGAGAAGAAGTTGTTGACCAAAAAAAAAAAAAAAAAAAAAAAAAAAAAACTTTTNTGGTTTGAATTTATTGAAAAATGTGAAATGCCGAAAAACTGTGTAATATTAATTGTTTTCTTAATCTGTGTGAAATTCTTGAAAAATTTATCTTTATGGAACAAATGGAGTATTTAAGAGTACTCGAGTAATCCAAATCCATTTTAAATATATATTTCACGTCTAAAATGTGGTATTTATATTTCAAAAGTCTGAAATTTTTTCGTGGTATATATATCCCAAAAAATAAAAAAGAATGAATTAGAAAAGAAAGATGAAAATTGAAAAGAGATCAATGATAAGTGATTGATGATAAAAGCCAACCAATTGCATTGTACACTTGCACGATAGTTATAATTCCACATAACTCGGAACAAAAACCAGCTACATGTTAAAATAATCAGTTAGATTGGACTTTGTATATATATATATTTTACGATATTCGTTATAATCATATAGCCCTACAACATAGTTATGAGTTGTAGACTTGTAGATGCCTCATTGGTTGGACAAAGGAGAAAAACAATTCATAACACCAATCTATAACTAAGATCCTATAGAAAACACACAAAATTATAGGTGATTTTGTGATATAATTTAATAGTGTAATGACCCCCCAAAAAATGGGTAAAGGTTGCCGTAGAAAATTACGTGGAATCATGTTTGCATAAATTGACTAGTCTCGTTTTTGTTTCCAATAGTCAAGAACGATGAATTATTTTAAAATGTTAAGTACATATCTTATTAAATAAAGCTGAACGCGTTTGATGTGGGATCGACACGTGGCACAATTAGTAGAATTCACGAGATCGTGCCACGTAACATATAACTACCGAGATGATGCCATGTGTCATTATTTCCAATTTTCCAGTTTTAAGAAAATTAACAAAAAATATTTTAGCGTAAAAAAAAGGTAATCTTATATATCTTAGATAATCATAAAATAAAATTCTCAAACTTCATGCAAAAAGGAAGATTGTCACATATCTTAATGCAAAAAGGAAAATACTATTTTCAGTTTAATAAAAATTAACAAATAGTTGCTACCAAAAAAAAAACAAATAGTATTTTAGAAAAGGTAATTTCATATAACTCACGAGATAATGTCATGTGCCATTATTTTTTATTTTCCAGTTTTAGGAAAATTAACAAAATAGTATTTTAGCATAAAAAAGGTAATTTAAAATATATTAGATAATCACAAAAAAAATCTCAAACTTAATGCAAAAAGGAAGATTTTCACATATCTTAATGTAAAAAAGGTAATTTAAAATATATTCATAAAAAAATTATCAAAACTTAATGCAAAAAAAAAAAAAAAAAACCCGTGNAACGCACGGGTCCATATCTAGTCATAAAATAATTCAGGTTGTTGTGAAATCGGGGAAAAGAATAATGAATATTAATGACAATGGTCCCATAATAATATTTTTGGGTTGAAGAACATAAAAAAAAAAAAGAGAGAGAGAAAAAGGAATGTGTTAGGGAGAAGAGAGCGCGAGGGGAACTTGTTGCAACCCAATTGTCGCCACACTTCCCACACGTCCCTTCTTGTGCTGTCTCTTTTACTTTTCACCACTTCCTCTTTTTTTCACACTCTCACTTTCACGGTTTCACTTTCACCCATTCACTATCTTTTTTTTTTAATTAACTTGGGTAATTTTTTTTTCAACAACTTGATTAATCTTTTATAAAAAAAAAAAGAAAACTTGATTAATCGATGTCTTTTACTTTCTAAATAGAGGCATAAATATAAAACAGATGGATGTTTTGCATATCATCTTATAATATATAATAAATTATTTCAAATAAAATTATATTCAATGTACCGTCCGTAATTTTATACGGACATGTTTGTTTGCATATCATCGAACTATTTATCCATCTGACCAAATTAACAACATGTAACCCACAAATTTACATTATATTATGTGGTTTAAAATAGATGTTTTATCTGTTTTATTGTTGGGCCGGACTTGACTATATTATTAATTTTGTTTTCTCGTAATTATATGATAGAAAATTGGACAATTAAATGCCTAGATTATTCATATTTGTGATTCTATAATTGATGTATTGATACATGAAATATTTTTAATTGCTTCCACAAACCTCTTACCCAATATTTTGCATAGTTCAAGTTCAAACTTTAAAAGTGAATGTAATTCTATTAAAAACCGTAAAAGCAGAATGTATAATAATTTTAGTAACCAGCCATATGTCATAGTATTACCACTATTTGTGAAACATGACCGTCATTGATTGTTAAATTTCTCATGAGTAAAGAATTGTCTCTCATCTTTTTTCTAACATGATTTTTCTCGTTCCTTTACAACTTGCAATATTATAAGGCACACAATTAAGCAACTCAATCTAGTAAACCTTCGAGCACATCACATGTAACACAATTAAAAAAGGTTAAAAACCTTTGTAATTGCATTTAATTAAAGCAAAACCGAGAATTAATAGTTTAATCAAAGCTTTGTGGCTCCTATAGAATACGAATGGGTGGTGCAACTCAAAACCCCTGTCATTCTTCATTATTTTTAAAACCAAAAAATTTCAAACAAAACCACGAATCTCTCGTAATTATATTTTAAATAAACTCTCAAAACCAAATTCATTATTTCCTCCGAAAGTGCTCATTCTAAAAAGCAAATTTTAGCAAGCAGTTTTCACCAATTCCATGTAAGCACGAAGAAACGACCATTTTACCCTTGATGATTAAAAGCTCCTTTTGGGGCTCCGAGAACCAGCGTCCATGTCTCCCGGACCATTTAGACGTTCGCGTAGGTACGCACGCACGTGTCGAGATGCAAAAGGTCACGTGCCGACCTGGGTTAGTTGCATCAGCATCCGACGTGGCGAACGCAATCGCCACGTGCTACAAATCCATGTATACTGTATAGAAAGTTAGAAACACCCATCCAATCCCCAAGCACTTCCACTTTATTTAATCATGTATAAATACTTCAAAAGCTCTTATATTATAAAGTTTTTTTTTTTTTGGTAATGTCTTATATTATAAAGTTTTATCAACAGTTAAAAACATCTTTTTTTTTTTTTTAAACCAAAAATGAAATAAAATAAAAAAAAGAAAGCAAAAGCAAAATCAAAATCAAAATCAAAATCAAAATCGATATCAGACAACAAGGCCTCGACCTTTCTTTCGTTCTCATCGTCTCCGTTGAACAACACCACACACATCACCAGATAATTTTTCCCATGGTGAATCGAGCTCAGATTTGATAATTGAAGGTTGTGGAAGAAATTGCAAGGAAGGAAGGAAGAAGAGAGTCGTGGAAGAGATTTGTTGAGAGAGAAGCTTCTAGGCGAAATGGCGACGCCGTTGCCGGATTTTGAGGCGACGAGAGGTGGTGGAGGAGTTACGTCATCTTCAACGACGGTTATTTCGGGTTCTGTGGCTTCTTCTTCTTCGCGTACGCCTGTGGCGAATTCGTTCTCGGAGGATGCGGAAGAGATTTCCCCGATCCTGATTTTCTTGTTTTTTCATAAGGC
Source organism: Odontarrhena argentea (assembly GCA_900406245.1). Lineage (NCBI taxonomy): Eukaryota > Viridiplantae > Streptophyta > Magnoliopsida > Brassicales > Brassicaceae > Odontarrhena > Odontarrhena argentea. The sequence continues at coordinate 67,469 of OVAF01000033.1, forward strand.
TGTTTGTAGTGAGCTTGAAGCTCTACATAGATTGGCGCTTGAGTTTGCTACTGGTCACCATGTTGATCTTAAGCTGCTTCGTGAACGGTCTCGGTTCTTGAGATCCATCTATAAGCATCATTGCAATGCTGAGGATGAGGTAATGCCAAAAGCTGGCTCTCTTCTCTTTAATTTTCCTCTTCATTCTCTAGAAACTTCGAAATCATAGTTAGGAAACTTGTATCTTTGGAAATTTTGCTTGAATTTTGGCATTTTGTCAATGGATGATTCAATGGACAACTTTAGCTCCTAGAGAGTCTGGGTTCTCATATGTAATTTGTGATAGGAACAATGTTAAGCTCCCTTTTGTTTGATGCCATACTTGAAAACTACTCTTGTATTGCATATAGCTGTAAATTTTTCTAAATCTGACTTGATCAATCTTTAAGGACCCATACCATATAAGTCCCGGTTATTTTTGTTTGTTATCATCTAATTGATTCTTTATGTGTGCTTTGGAGGTCTGGAATCTGTTGGAACATATGTGTGTTGTTGTGAAGCTACTGACGGTTGAAAATCTGTGGATGTAGGTTATTTTTTCAGCTCTTGACGTACGCGTAAAAAACGTGGCACAGACGTATTCTCTTGAGCACAAGGGTGAAAGCAGTCTTTTTGATCATCTGTTTGAGTTACTAAATTCTGCCACGGAGATTGATGAAAGTTACAGAAGGGAGTTGGCGAGGTGTACGGGAGCACTTCAGACATCTATTAGCCAGCATTTGGCAAAAGAACAGAAACAGGTATTGTTTCATTTGATGTTCTTGTTTTCCTTCGCTGCACATACGTAGTTTCTCTGTTATTTTTCTGTTGACAAAGAGCCAATATTTAGGATTACGTCTTGGCCTTTATAAAAACTAGTTCGTCTTTTTATGCTTGCTGACAGGTGTTCCCCTTACTTATTGAGAAATTTGAGTATGAGGAGCAAGCTTACATAGTCTGGCGGTTTCTCTGCAGCATTCCTGTGAATATGCTTGCCATGTTTCTACCTTGGCTTTCTTCCTCCATTTCAAAAGATGAAAGTGAGGAGATGCAGACATGCTTAAGCAAGATAGTTCCAGGCGAGAAGCTCCTTCAGAAAGTAAGCCTTGAATTAAGGTTCAAATTTTAAAGTTGAGAGACTTTTGGCTTGTTGATTGATAATACTTTTTCTTCTTGAAGGTTATTTTCACCTGGTTGGGAGGGAAGGGTGGTACTGCGGCTTCGTGTCCCATAGAAGATTCTCCATTCCAGTGCTGTCCAGATCCTTCTAGCAGCATGCTTCCTTGCAAAACAAGTAGAGCACAGTGTGCATGTGAGGGATCCAAGGTCGGGAAGAGAAAATACCCTGAGCTTGCCAAGTATGATTCTTTCGATGCTCAGATGCACCCAATTGATGAGATAAAGCTTTGGCACAAGTCAATCAACAAGGAAATGAAAGAAATAGCTGATGAGGCTAGGAGGATTCAGCTCTCTGGAGATTTTTCTGATATATCCGCATTTGATGAACGCCTACAGTTTATTGCTGAAGTGTGCATATTTCACAGGTAATTGTTGCATCCTTTTATTTACAGTAGATTGGGATGCAATTTGTGCTGGCTTCTGCCAAAATTTCAATTTTGTTATTGTTACTGGCTTTCGTTAGTGAGACTGTTCTATATGGCGATCGATTGAGTTAACAAACTAATTCTTTTTGAAAGTTGATGTTGATGGCCTCATAGACAGTTTTTGTAGTTGATAATATATTTTACCTTCAACTTATGTGCATGTTGTTCATCTTTGCTCTTCTCATACTTACGCATGTTTCTTCATGATATGGTTATCATTCTCAGTGAGTCTTGTCATCATCGTATTATTTTGTATCTTTTGACGGTGATTAGAGAGTGGCATGGGTCTATTTTTGAGATGATATCTTCTTTTGACGTTGCAGTCTTGCGGAGGACAAGATCATATTTCCGGCTGTAGATGGAGAGTTTTCATTTTCTGAGGAGCACGATGAAGAAGAAAATCAATTTAATGAGTTTCGATGTTTGATTGAAAATATCAAGAGTGCTGGAGCCTCTTCTTCTTCAGCTGCTGAATTTTACACCAAGCTGTGCTCACATGCTGATCAGATCATGGAAACTATTCAAAGGCACTTCCACAACGAGGAAATCCAGGTAATTTTGTATTTAAGTGCTCTGACATATAATTTGTAAACAGGAGAAAGTATGAAAGTTAGGGATTAGATCAGTTGATACCATAGGCTGTGCAGATTCTGTCTGCCAATTTTAGAATGTCAACTAACTTCATAATGTTTGCAGGTTCTACCCCTTGCCCGAAAGAACTTCAGCTTAAAAAGACAACAAGAACTCCTCTACCAAAGCTTGTGTATAATGCCCTTAAGATTAATTGAACGCGTTTTGCCATGGTTGACGGCATCTTTAACTGAAGACGAAGCCAAAAATTTTCTGAAGAACTTGCAAGCTGGAGGTACATTCTCCTGTCTTGTATTCTTGATTAACTTAAATCTTTTTCACATATAACATATACTCACAATCTTGCATGCTTTCTTTATGACTTCAGCACCTAAATCAGATGGTGCTCTCGTTACTCTTTTCTCTGGTTGGGCATGCAAAGGACGTAAAGCCGGGGAATGCTTGTCTCCAAATGGGAATGGCTCTTGCCCTGCTAAAACACTAAGTAACATTGAAGAAGTCTACCTTCAGTCATGTAATGCTTGTGAGTCCGCGCCATGCGCCAGTAAGAGTATAGAATCATGCTGTAGAGATGAAGACAAAAGGCCATCTAAGCGAACTGTTGTATCTTCTAGTGAAAAAAATGCCAAAACTCACTCGACAGAAGTCACAAATGGTTGCAAGCCATCTGGAAATGGTAGGTTATGCTGTGTTCCTGATCTTGGAGTTAACAGTAATTCTCTGGGACTAGCTTCTCTTCCAGCAGCTAAAGCTATGAGATCTTCATCACTAAACTCTGCTGCGCCCTATCTTAACTCCAGCCTTTTTATTTGGGAAATGGATAGCAACAGCTTTGGTACAGGACATGCCGAGCGGCCAGTTGCTACTATATTCAAGTTCCACAAAGCCATAAGCAAAGATCTTGAGTTTCTTGATGTTGAATCTGGAAAGCTCATTGATTGCGATGAGACGTTTATTCGTCAATTTATTGGTCGGTTTCACCTTCTCTGGGGTTTCTACAAGGCTCATAGTAATGCAGAAGATGATATCCTATTTCCAGCTTTGGAATCGAAGGAGACGCTTCATAATGTCAGTCACTCTTACACGCTTGACCATAAACATGAGGAGAAGTTGTTTGGAGATGTTTATAGTGTTTTAAGTGAACTTTCAGTTCTTCATGAGAAGTTACAGAGTGATTCTGTGGTGGGGGACACAGCTCAAACTGACACTGTTCAGGCTGATATTGAGAACGGTGACTGCAAGAAGAAGTACAACGAACTGGCTACAAAGCTACAAGGGATGTGCAAATCCATTAAAATCACATTGGATCAGCATATTTTCTTGGAGGAACTGGAGCTCTGGCCACTATTTGACAAACACTTCTCCATTCAAGAGCAAGACAAAATTGTGGGTCGTATAATTGGAACGACGGGTGCTGAAGTTCTTCAGTCTATGTTACCATGGGTGACGTCTGCCCTATCTGAAGATGAGCAAAATAGAATGATGGATACCTGGAAGCAGGCTACCAAGAACACAATGTTCGATGAGTGGCTTAATGAATGCTGGAAAGGATCACCTGACTCATCCTCAACAGAAGCATCTAAACCTAGTCCACAGAGAGGTAAAAGCAATTGCCAAACTATTTCCGTCACCTTAATAAGCTGGTTTCTGCTTTGGACTCCATAACTCTTACTTTGGCTGGCTACTTTAGTTCCTCTGTGCTAAGATCGTTTTTCTTAATATGAAGTTTATTTTCCATATAGACAATGATCATCAAGAAATCTTAGACCAAACTGGTGAACTATTTAAGCCGGGATGGAAAGATATCTTTCGCATGAATCAGAACGAACTAGAGGCTGAAATCAGGAAAGTTTATCAGGACACAACACTTGATCCAAGAAGAAAAGATTATCTTGTACAGAATTGGAGGACCAGGTCAGATATCTTTCAATATGTCCCTGCACAGTTCCTTTACTCCACAATTTAAGCATACTTAACTTAAACTTAGAACCGTCAATGGATAATACATTCCCTGTATTGCTTTGGAGAAAATTATGAAGTGGAAGAAGAGTATACGAGGGTACTCCTGTCTTTCCTGGTTTCCCAATCTGAAATGATCCTCTCAATTTTTTGAACGGTGTGTATGCATATATGTGTGTGTGTGTCCTTGATTGAACAGTCTTCCGACAATAGCGAACCTATAGTCTCATTCACATTTCCCTCTTACCAGATTCTATTTGTTCTGGAATAACATGGGTTGTAAATCTGACTGTTTGTGCTTTTATCAGTCGATGGATAGCGGCTCAACAAAAGTTGCCTAAAGAAACAGAAACTGCATCGAATGGTGATGTTGCACTTGGATGTTCCCCGTCTTTTCGAGATCCCGAGAAGCAGATATATGGATGCGAGCATTACAAGCGTAACTGCAAACTTCGTGCTGCTTGTTGTGATAAGTTGTTCACTTGTAGGTTTTGCCATGACAAAGTAAGCGATCACTCAATGGATAGGTAAGATTTTATGCCTTTCTCCCTACTTGAATTGAAACTCCTTTTTTTTTTTGTATTGCGTTCTCAAGGATATGATTTTATATTTTGGAAAACTTAACAGAAAATTGGTGACTGAAATGCTCTGCATGCGGTGCCTCAAGGTGCAACCTGTTGGTCCCATCTGCACAACGCCTTCATGCGACGGATTCCCAATGGCAAAACACTATTGCAGTATTTGCAAACTTTTCGATGATGAAAGGTAAGCAAAACCCTACAGTTTGATGCATAAATGAATCAATTAACAATTGTGAGAAAAACCAAACCTTAGAAATTTATTATCTGCCTTCAGGGCTGTTTACCATTGTCCATTCTGCAACCTTTGCCGGGTTGGGGAGGGGCTGGGAATCGATTTCTTCCATTGCATGACATGTAACTGTTGCCTGGGGATGAAATTAGTAAATCACAAATGCCTTGAGAAGAGCCTCGAGACAAATTGCCCTATCTGCTGCGAATTTCTTTTCACATCGAGTGAAGCAGTCAGAGCCTTACCTTGTGGTCACTACATGCACTCAGCTTGCTTCCAGGTTTGCAATCTCTCTTTTCTCTCATGTAAACTTAACTTCAGTTGTATGGACTTAGAGTTAAACACTTGCTGTTTCCTTCGGTCTTTCAGGCTTACACTTGCAGCCACTACACATGTCCAATCTGTGGAAAATCATTAGGAGATATGGCGGTAGGACGATCCCCATCCCCTCACAGCGTAATCTGCAAATTTCATTATTGCTAATAGCATTAACTTAACTAATTTTTTCTTTGGTTCTTTCCACAGGTTTATTTTGGTATGCTTGATGCCTTATTAGCCGCAGAAGAACTTCCAGAAGAATACAAAAACCGCTGCCAAGTGAGAAACGTTAAAAAACTATTGTTTCTTGACTATATCTTTTACTTACTCGTATCATTTTACACTCTCACATACGTTTATAATAATACACACGCATATGTTTCAGGACATTCTATGCAATGATTGTGAACGCAAAGGAACAACACGGTTCCATTGGCTGTACCATAAGTGCGGTACTTGCGGTTCTTACAACACCCGCGTGATCAGGTCCGAAACGACACCCCCAGACTGCTCAACCTCATCCTGAAAACACAGTGTGAGAGGGTTTTTAATCTCATTTTCACCTTCTTTTTTTCTTGGGTCCACTGTCTGTTTTGCGAACAACAATGTGAAGGTCTATAACCAAAAGCCCGTTGATAGAATTTTTATTTGTATAGTCTCTGAGATATTAAGATTTCGAAGAGTCTTAATTAGGTTACCATACATTTTGGCTTGATCAATCCCACATGATTCCTTCCTCCCTTCCTCCACATATCTGCTATTCGTTTTTGTTTTTCCCTTTTTGCATAAGCTGAGACTTTTTCTTTCAAGAGTGTAAATAGTTACAATTTTTAATGTAAAACTTTTACTTTCCTTCATTTGATTCTTCTTATTTCAGTTTTCAGGAGACAAAATTTATCAGAGTTTGTTTGAAAAAAAAAAATTAACTGTCAAAACTGAGTTATCCTATATATATTTTTAGTCGTCATACACCGATTTAGAAATATTTGAAATCTTAAACATTATTTGTGTTGCCTTAAATTATTAGAAGTTAGTTTAGGCTCCACATATTTGTGTTAAGTTACCTCTTTGGGTTGTTTACAGAGACATAGTTACAAGACTTGCATGCATTTAGGAGGCAAACATTTCATAAGAAGTTCGAGCCAAGTAGTGTGCAAATATTTGTTAGAGACACAACTTTAATTGCCAAGATCTCTGAGTTCTGATAGTTCAATTTCACTAAGATCCAAATAGTCTCTCATTTCAAATCTGGTTTTATATTTTTGTTAGGAAAAAGAAACGTTGTGAGAGGTGTACTAATAGTCTAATACAGTTCACATGTTTTTCAAAATTCAAATGTAATTAGTTGAAAATTAAGCTTTATACTTTGATAAATATATACTATTTTATTTAGAAAAAAAATAGAACAATATTTTTCGTATATTCAACTATCTTTACAACCAAACTATCTAAACTAAATGATAATGTAATCTAGTAGCCGTTGTAAATCTACCGAGAACAAGCACTATCATATTTGGAATCGAATCATCCCGCTTACATTGTACACAAATTAGACTAATGAACCGGCCAGTTGTCAATTACTGCCTAAATATTGCCAAAACAAACTTTAACATAATTTTTCATTTTTGAATCAAAACTAACTTATAATATTTACATATTCATTTTTAGATATCATACACCAATTTAAGAATGCTTGACCAAAATTTTGGGCATAAACCAAAATTTTAATTTATGATATGAGACGTGTAATATATTTTTAATGAGAGATATACACATTCTCTTTTAAAATATCAGAATTCTTATTTTCTAAAAGATATATTAAGTATCACCCTACTTTCTTGAAAACAAAAATCCTCTTAATTTTGAATTATAGATTAGTCATAATATAACAAAATTGTGAAGCTGAGTTTAGACCGGTCTGAAAAAAACTAAACGAAGTACAACGTTACAATCGCGTCCCCTAACTCTCTCTCCGAATAATTCGAACACACATAATAAAAAAAAACATAAAAAAAAAACTCTTGCTCAGAATAAATACACAACCCAAAACCAAAAAAACTTTAAACTTGCTCCAAAGAAAAAAGCTCACCAAATTCGTAAAAAAGAAACAACGAAGAAGAGAAGAGGAAGAAGAAAACGAATCTTGTTCAATCACAGTTTCTTTGAAAATCAATCAAATCAAATGGAATTACCTCCTCCGCCTCCTCCACCACCGGAAAGATCCAAACGCCTCCATAACTTCACCTTACCTTATCTCCGATGGGGTCAGCAAAGGTTCCTCAGGTGCGTCAAGCTTCCTCCTTCTTCTTCCTCTTCTCCTTCTCCCGATCGCACCCATCATGGATCTCAAGCTCTCCCTGGAGATGGGAAGCTCAAGCTCGATCTCGTACCTAAAGTTTCAATTTTGGGAAACGGAGGTGAAGAAAAGAACAACAACAACAACAACAACAACAATGGAGATGTTGTTGCTGCAGCTCGGCCGTGGAATCTGAGGACGAGAAGAGCTGCTTGTAATGAACCTGGTGATGAATCGACCAAGATCATTGAGTCTTCTCCTACTATTAGAATTGGTGAGAATAATGGAGATTTGATGAAGAAGAATGAGAAAGTGAAATTCTCTGTTTCGTTGTTGAGAGAAGAGATTGAAGAGGATTTCACATCACTAATTGGGAAGAAACCACCGAGGAGACCGAAGAAGAGACCGAGATTGGTTCAGAAGCAAATGAATGTAATCAAAGTTTCTCCCTTCATTTGTGAATTTGAGTATTGATTTTTGTGTATTTGAATTTTGATTTGAATTTTTTTGGTTTTGCAGACTCTGTTTCCTGGATTGTGGTTAGGGGAAGAAGTAACACCAGAGTCTTATGATGTCCCTGAGTCTGTGGAAACATAAAAATTTGGGGTCAGCTTCTTCTTCTGTGTATCAACTTTGAAATATTTTCGTTGTAAAAAGAGAAGAAAAATATGTAGCAAATGTGGCTCAGTTTAGTGAAATGAAGAAGCCAATTTTACTTGGTTTCTTTTATATTCTTCTTTCTTTTGTTGTAAAAGAGACTACTGGGGGGTTTCTTTTCATTACCAAAGCTAATTGTAATCTCCATGGTGATGAGAATCTCCAGTTTGTTTTTGTTATCAAATAATGCAGCTTTCTGCAACTTTCTTTACATCCTTGTTGTTCCTTATTTTAGTATTGTTCTTGCGAACTATTATCAGCTTTAGAGTAACTTAAATTGGTATCTTGATAAGATTATGTGAAAAATCTGATCGTGGGTTTGTATAAGCTTTTTTGGTTCTTGAGTATATTTGTGTCACGAATTTTCTGAGCGACAATGTTTGTGCTGTTAGATAATTTGAAAACTTTGCAGGGTTAGACCAAGCTTCTGTTTACAGCAACATCTTCTCACCATTTCAAAGGTTTTAGCTTGATTCTTCTCTCTCTGGTAAGTTCAGTTACAAGCACTGTTGCATTTATTGAACAACTGAGCTGGGACACTTGCTTATTAATGCAAGTAGCTTCCTTGTTGATTCTATGTTACATTGTTGACTGTTGTGTGGAGAAGAGAAAAAAACAATCTACTTACTCTTTTGTAAGAAACTGCAATGATGATCATGTTCTGATAATGATCTAAAAATATGTGAAGAAAATCTTTTCGTCTTGCATTTGTTGTCAGCTTATCTGTCAGTCGCATCAGGTCTGCGGCTTTGTGTGTCACGGTTTCTGCAGTTGACTATCTGTCCTATAGAATTTATTCAAACCATCTTGCAGTTGGAACTCATGATCAAGATGATATGATATCTCACTGAAATACTACAAGGCAGTCCTTTGAGGCGAGTTGGAGACTCCACGGTCCACGAGGAATATAAAGGATGTGGAAAACGGAGGAGAAAGAAAGAAAGGATAAACTGTACTTTGGATGCTTAAAGCAGAGGTAATGTAATTTGTTTGACCCCTTGAAATCTAATTAGATATTATGTTTTTTTCTCAGCCATTGTTTCCTGCAGTAGTGGCACACCACATTCATTATTTTAATGGGAATTTTCAACCTCTAATCCATAGACTTATGAGTTTAATCTCACATGTTTCCAAACATCATGATCCCCTAAACCTTTTTTCTTGATCATCTTCTAATGGAGACCTCTTTTCCTTTACATCTTCTGCATTTTCGCTTCATCTAACTTCTTTCGCAACATACGGGTCCTGGTTTTAATCTTTCGTCACCAAGATTGGTGCCTTCTTTCTTTTGTGAAAAGTCTCTGAGCAGATTTTCATTTCTCCTCCAAACAAGGTTAGTTTCATGTACCCTGCATTTCTCTGATTCTCGTTGGTTTCAGTAACCTGACCATTTGTTTTGGAAAGTACAGCAATTACGGATCATCATGATCTGCACAGAACCAAATCACCAGCGGATTTCGTTTGCTGGTGATCTTGGCCAATCCGATAAATCACCTTGTATCGAACAACAACCATTAGGCCCTGTTCGAAGAGACACAACTCTTTTAGATTCAAACTCAGATTTCGAGTTCCACATCTCAAGAAACTTTGATCCTGGAGATTCTTCACCAGCTGATGAGATTTTTGCAGACGGCATGATCCTCCCAGTCCTTCCTTTCCATGTAACCGCTGCATCCGCCATGCCAAAACGTCTCTACAAATACGAGCTCCCTCCTATTGTTTCCGCCCCTTCCTTATCTTCCTCTCTTCCTCCTCCACCATTGCCATTGCCATTGCCATTGCCTCATCACTCAAGAAAATACAGCGAGAAAGAATCTCAAGGAGGCGGAAACGGTCGAGGGAGCGGTGCAAATTCGGACTCTGAGGCTGAGAAGTCATCAAAGTCGTTTTGGAGCTTCAAGAGAAGCTCAAGCCTCAACTGTGATATAAAGAAGAGCCTAATCTGTTCGTTTCCTCGGTTAACAAGAAGCAATTCAACAGGATCAGTGATGAATTCAAAGAGAGCAATGCTTAAAGACATTAACAAGCATAGCTCACAAAGACATGGAGTTCCACGTCCAGGGACAAATCAGTCGTCTCATTTGTCTTCTTCTCCTACCTCTCTCTGTTGCAGCTCATATCACTTCAGGCAACAAAAGCACACCGTAAAGAGTGGCGGCAGCGGAGGAAGCTTTCGGATAAATCCGGTAATCGGTGGTCCATCTCCGTCTGGATTAGGATCAATATTACGATTTTCCAAAGAGAAGAAGAGCAAGAACAAGTAATTAAAGAGGTTATTGTTTTAGGACCATTTATTATTAATCCAAGTCATTGTTTTATTTGTTCATTTGTGTAACGCATGAATGAGATTTGCGCAAACAAAATCCATTTAGGTGCATTTATTATCTTGGATCAGTTTTGTTTCTTACAATAAGATAAGTCCAACATGTTGATATTAATTTGATTTATGCAAATCTTGTTTTGATCTTCTTACTCTCTTTTTGGTCTTCTCATTAAGACATGTGTAATTTTGATTGTATGATGTGGGTTACACTAATGTAGCTAGCACCAAATTTGGGTGCACATCAACTTACATTACTAGTTTTAAAATTAAGCTGATTTACACACACAGAAAAGTTAGATCATTGAATTTATTCTTGCCTTGAGCTATAGAATAACAGAGGATGATTACAACAAAGAAATGCCACGTGCACGTCATTGGAGGGATGGTGCATATACTAAAATCAATTTTTTTTTGTCAATGGGCCAGCCTACATAGAAATAGAAAGAGGCCTTTCGATAAACAAGCCCATCAAGGATTATGAAGCTGTTAAAATTTAAAAGTAATTGTTCCCAATCAAAGAGAGGTCCACTAAACCGCAATTTAAACCGAATCAGACCAATCTTGATTTCTTTGATTGGTTTAATTCTATTCTATCTATAAAAGTTTCGTTATTCTGTTAAATCCTCGCGCCTTTCGAAGTCTCTCTCACTTCAACTTCTTCTTCGCTAATCTATCTCTCTCTCTGTTTCTCTGAAAAACCCGTCAAAACCATCACAGAAGAAATGCAAGGAGAGGTGAAGATCGATCAAGATAATACCAATGTGGAAACTCTTCCGCGTGCTTTTGATTATTATGATGATGATTTTGGCGATTCAATGATCAATCTCTTTGGAGGAAACAGTGAGTCGAATGCTCAAGATGAGTCTGGTACGGTGAATCCCGAGCTTGGTGATGAAGTTGCCTCTCAAGAACCACAAGTGGAAGACACTGAAGAGTCAACCTCAACCGTCGCTGCTGCTTGTTCCTCCATTAACGAAGCCAACACGATAACAGATCCTTCTTCGTCTTCAACAAACCATGGAGCAGAGGTAATAAAACCTAATACTCTGTTTTTTTCTTTCTTTCTGGTTTACTTGAATTGTGGAATCTTGCTTCTTAAGAAACGTTTGATCTTGTTACTCATAATCCAATGCCATAACTTCTTCAACTCTGTGTTTTTTTTTTTTTTTTTTTTGTTTCTTGATCTGGAAGTAACTACGATGCTTAATTGGTGAAATCTTGGTTCTGAAAGAAACTTTTGATCTTGTTACTCATAAGCCAATGCCTTATTTGTTGTTTACTTGATCTGGAAGTAACTAGGATGCTTAATGGGTGAAATCTTTGATTAGTTCTTGAAATGTTTTTCTTCACCCAATGCTTAAATCAGATTCCTGGGAGTGATCAAACGATGAACCGTGGTATGCAGCAGCATCAGGAGGCAAACCAGATTGCCAATGCAGTCCCAGTTTCAAGTGGTCAGAACCGTGGTATGCAGCAGCATCAGGTGACTTTTCCGGGTGGTCTTGTTACTCAGGCTCCTACGCAGCGACCAGCACCACCACCAAATCAACAGCATCCAATGTTTATTAATCCAGGGCCTGCACAGTATAATGTACCCTTTGGTACTAATCCCAATGCATTGATGTACTATGGTCCATGTCCCAATGCGTTGATGTACTATAGTCCATTTCCTATGGTTTCTTATGTCGTCCGAGTTCAAGCTCCAGTGGGACAAAGGATGCACAACCAAGGCAATCCGAATGCAGTCCGAGGTCAAGCTCCAAGGGGACCAAGGATGAACAACCAAGGCAATCCGAATGCAGTCCGAGGTCAAGCTCCAAGGGGACCAAGGATGCACAACCAGCAACAAGGCAATATGGTTCCTAATGCAGTCCGAGGTCAAGCTCCAAGGGGACCAAGGATGCACAACCAGCAAGATGGGCAGATTGTTATAGATGAAGCAGGGCCTGAGCTGGATCCGGAATCGCCATAGCTTTAGCCTGAAAAGCAACAGCAAAAATAGTCTCAGGGGTTTAACGTAGGACCATCTTAGCAGAGCACACTTGACATGAGTCTTCAACTTTTGTTTATACTGACATTCTCTACCAAAATGTACTCAGATTGATTTTGATAACTGTGAATGAAATATTCTTGAATGTTTTAGTCAAAGATCTATTAAGAAAAAGGGAAAAAGTTCTCTTTCTGATAAGTTTTTAGTCTAGCAAATTCCACATACTAAAATTTTATTCAGTTGACAAAAGATCTGTTAATGCCATGCATATAGGACTAAGAGCAGCTCCAACATTAATATACTCTTACCCAATATCTTAACAATAAAAAAACAATTGTCTTTCATATAACTGAGTTATATAATTAAATTTTAAATTAAAAAATAAATGGAACCAATCAGATTGCCACAAGAGAGTTAAGCATAAACCGCACCTTTGTTTAAATGTAGATACTTAAAGGCTGCCATGTGTCCCTTTTAGTATTTATTTTTCATTTTACTCCATTTCCATTTAATTTTTTTTTTTATAATCTATTAACTTAAAATAATTATATTAAAAATAAAAATGTGTTTTAAACACAAAAACAATTATTATCATTTATGTTAAGAGAGAAACTGATATGATCATGCAAAGCAGACTTGACCAGACATATATAAAAATGCATTTAAAACTTATCGATCAAAATTTCAATGAATAACACATTTTTTCATGATAGTACAAGAGAGTTTGAAAATATATCAATATAAATATATATTACATTTTTTTTGGCACTCATCAATATATTCTTACATTATATTTTTCTAATAAAATATATTGTATCATATTCTTAAATGTAACATATTGCAAATCCGCGCCTTCCCCTAGTACATATATATTTTTAGTCGTCATAGACCGATTTAGAAATATTTGAAATCTTGAACATTATTTGTGTTGTCTTAAATTATTAAGTTTGTGCAAACAAAATCCATGCAGGTGCATTTATTATCTTGGATCAGTTGTGTTTCTTACAAGACGATAAGTCCAACATGCTGATATTAATGGATTAATGCAAACTTTGTTTTGATCTTATTACTCTCTTTTTGGTCTTCTAATGAAGAAATGTGTCATTTTGTTTGTATGATGTGGGTTACACTCATATAGCTAGAATCAAATTTGGGTGCACATCAACTTACATTACTAGTTTTAAAATTAAGCTGATTTACACATAAAAAAAAGTTAGATCATTGAATTTATTCTTGCCTTAAGCTATAGAATAACAGAGGATGATTACAACAAAGAAATGCCACGTGCACGTCATTGGAGGGAGGATGATTACTTAAATGTTAAATCAGATTTTGTTTGTTAATGGGTTTAGTCCGGCGTTTCCTAATCAAAGTGAGGTCCACTAAACCGCCGGACTAAACCGAATCAAACCAATCTTGATTTCGTTGATTGGTATAAATTCTATAAAAGTTTCGTTATTCTGTTAAAATCCTCGCGCCTTTCGAAGTCTCTCTCACTTCTTCTTCTTCGCTAATCTCTCTCTCTCCTCTCTGTTTATCTGAAAAACCCCATCAAAACCATCACAGAAGAAATGCAAGGAGAGGTGGAGATCGATCAAGATAATCCCGTTGTGGAAACTCTTCCGCGTGCTTTTGATGATGATGATGATGATTTTGGTGATTCAATGATCAATCTCTTTGAAGAAAAAAGTGAGTCGAATGCTCAAGACGAGTCTGTTACGGTGAATCCCGAGCTTGGTGATGACGTTGTCTCTCAAGAAGCACAAGCGAAAGACACTCAAGAGTCAACCTCAATCGTCGCTGCTGCTTGTTCCGCCATTAACGAAGCCAACGAGAACACAGACCCTTCTTCGTCTTCAGGAAACCGTGGAGAAGAGGTAATAATGCTAATACTCTGTTTTTTTTTACTTCTTTCTTGTATATTTGATTCCGTGAAAGAGGCGTTTGATCTTGTTACTCATAATCCACTGCCATAACTTCTTCAACTCTGTAATTTTTTTTTTTTTTTGTTTACTTGATCTAGAAGTAACTACGATGCTTATTTGGTGAAATCTTGCTTCTTAAAGAAACTTTTGATCTTGTTACTCATAATCCAATGCCTTATTTGTTGTTTACTTGATCTGGAAGTAACTAGGATGCTTAATCGGTGAAATCTGTGTTCACTTCTTGAAATGTTTTTCTTCACCCAATGCTTAAATCAGATTCCTGGGAGTGATCAAACAATGAACCGTGGTATGCAGCAGCAGCCAGACTCTAACCAGATTGCCAATGCAGTCCCAGTTTCAAGTGGTCAGATGGTGGTAACTTTTCCGGGTGGTCTTGTTACTCAGGCTCCTATGCAGCGACCACCACCACCATATCAACAGCATCCAATGTTTATTAATCCAGGGCCTGCACAGTTTGGTACTAATCCCAATGCATTGATGTACTATGGTCCATGTCGTATTCCTACCATTCCACTTGCGCCTGCGCCTGCCCAGATGAGTGTTATTATCAATGAAGTTCCATATCACAATCCGTATCAACATCCAACGGCTAACCAGCAACCTCACTATAATATCATGAACCAAGGTTATGCACTACATGACGTGCTGCGTTTTATGGAGGCACTGCAGCAAAGCATGCATCTGCCACCGGATACGCAGACTAGGTGGTTTAACACTCTACTGCATAACCTGCAGCTCCGATATCAACTGCCAACGCAGTCTACGAGGTTTATCTCTGGACCATCTTCTCACCAAGGTCAAAATCAGCAGCAGCAGCCTGTGGTTCCTTATGTCATCCAAGGTCAAGCTCCAGTGGGCCCAATGATGCACAACCAGCAACAAGGCAATATGGTTCCTTATGTAGTCCGAGGTCAAGCTCCAGTGGGACCAAGGATGAACAACCAGCAACAAGGCAATATGGTTCCTAATGTAGTCCGAGGTCAAGCTCCAGAGGGACCAAGGATGCATAACCAGCAACAAGGCAATATGGTTCCAAATGTAGTCCGTGGTCAAGCTCCAGTGGGACCAAGGATGCACAACCAGCAACAAGGCAATATGGTTCCTAATGTAGTCCACGGTGCAGCTCCAGTGAGACCAAGGATGCCCAACCAACAACAACACAATATGGTTCCTAATGTAGTCCGAGGGCAAGCTCCAGTGAGACCAAGGATGCACAACCAGCAAAAATAACCAGATTGTTATTGATAAAGCAGGTCCTGAGCTGGATCCGGAAACGCCGTAGCTTTACCCTGAAAAGCAACAGCCAAAATAGTCTCAGGGGTTTAACGTGCAACCATCTTAGCAGAGCAGCTTAGGTAAAACGACACTTGGCATGAGTCTTCAACTTTTTTTACTGACATTCTCTCCCAAAATGTTCTCAGATTGATTTTGATAACTGGAAATGAAATATCGTTGAATTTATTAAAAACGGGGAAAAGTTCTCTTTCTAGGAGTTTTCAGTCTAGCAAATTCAGCATACCAAAATTTTATTCACAGTTGACAAAAGATCTTGCATATAGGACTAACAAGAGAGTTAAGCATAAACCACACCTTTGTTTGAATGTAGATACTCAAGGATGCTTTTCCGGTCAAAAACCAATTACAGGATGCTGAGCTAGCACCTTTTTGTACTTATAAGACAAATTTGCCAAGGAACCTACAATAATCCTCCAAGTGAATAAAGATCAAACTATCAAAATCATTCTGAAGAAACAGCAAGAAAATCCAAAACGACACTAACTTTTTGTCTCATCTATGGAGATGGTACTGAGAAAGGAAGTCTTTATATGAAGAAGATCGATGCTGCCATTGAGAGAGAAGCGTCTTTGGCATCAACATAGCTTTCGTATTACAATCCACACTTCGATCTTCAAAGCAAATCTCCACTGGCGACATGTCATCAAAAACTTCAAGTCCTGTTCTTCCCCCTACATCATTATCATCACCATTTTTACTACGACGCACTCTAGAAACAAACTGAGTGAGTTCTTCTTGCTGTTTCAGGTCTGAATCAGCTGTCTTTGTGATCGGAGAATAAGTAATGAACGGCTTTCTCTCTCTCAGTGAATCGCTGCTGAGCCACATGTCATCACCTCTGTCACCGCCAAGTGGAATGATTGTTTCATCTACACCTGAGTTAGTGACCTCGCGGTTTACTTTGGAGATTTGGTTGCAACGGTTAGAGAACTCTGCTTCAGGAGAGTACTCTTCTTCTAGATTAGAGCATCCATTACGGAACTCATGGAGTGTGAGGAGGACTGGAAGTGGAAGAACCGGACCAACGAGCTCAACACCAGGTTGCTCGTTCTTTGACCATTTGCTACTTCGGCTTGAAGGTTTCCTTAGAAAGAAAGGAGGTAACTGAGGGAGTTCCGGAACACCTAAGAACTCGAGAGGGGATTTCTTCTTATCTACCCAAACGTCTTCAAACTCAGAGTAGGTGGAGAATGCAAGTAACAAAAGCTCGATTGGTAAGCTTGACCAGGTTTCTCTCAAAGCGATGTCAAAAACGCTTGTAGGTGAATTGATACTGTTAAAGACAGCAGTCATTGTAGAAGAAGTTCTCTCTCTACCAAATCCACAGATCTTTAGCTTCTCGCATAACTCCTCATGGCAGATTAAGCTACAAGATTTATTCTTCTGCAAACCTGATGGTCCTGTCTTCATCTTTGAATCTATGAACTCGGCGAGAATCCCTTTTGTGTGAGCAGAAAGATACTCGAGTTCAAGATATCTAAACCGTTTCGGGAGTTTGTATTCGTTGTCATCAGGAAGGTACAATAAGTTCACCTCGTCCGACTTGCAGGCTGAATCTACGTGAGCTACTACTCGTAAGCTTTTTAGAGGATCACAAGAAGCACGGAATTTGACTGCTTCTAGCTTCCCTGATGATGTTAGCCGAATCAAAATAAACCCGGAAGATTGATCTGATGACTCAAGTGGACGAAGATACTTGTTTAAAATGCCAAAACCTAGAACAAGAACCCTCTTTTTCCGCCAATCGATCCACTCGAGAAGAGACTCCTTCATTCTCATTTCTCTAATCACACAATCTCCGCAGAGACATTTTCCGGGAGGTAAAAGTAGATTTTGTGGAAGCTTCCATACAAACAAGGAAGAAGGATCCTTCACATCAATAGGTCCATAACAGAACATTTGAGATTTGGCATTCCAAAACGACCCGATGACAACACAGGAAGTAGTGGCATCATCGGCCCTAACCCCGAGCTCAGACAAGCTATAAACATCCATAAAGCAAGGGTTCTCAACATCATGCTGCCATTTCAACAAAGGCACTTCTGATCTCTGATCACAAAGAAATATATAGCTCCGTGAAGCAAGAATAAACTGAAACTCACTACCCGCCTTAACAAACCCAACAAACTCTTCTGTCTCATCCATATCCAAACTATCCACTTCTATCAAACATCGCACACGGCAATTTCCAGAGCTTCTGCCAACAACAAAAACCGCATCAGACCGAGCCACGATAAACATCCCCAGTCTCCAACCAAATTCACATCCTAACCAACTACATTTCACTGATTTCCCTTGACCCTCCCACGAAACTATCAGTTTACAACCTCTAATTCTACAACCTATCTGATTCAAATCAAACACAAAGACCTCACCATTCTCCAACAACACCAAACACTCTCCAGGAAGATGAGGACTCCAAGAAGCGCTCACGATGGAACAACTCTTAAACAGCTTTGCTCCATGATATCTCAAAACCGGTCTACCTCGAGACTCATCACACTCAACACGGTACCAATGAATCGAATACATAGTATGAACCATAACGTATCCAAACCCAATCGAAGAAGGGCTAATCGGCTGCACCAAAATCTTCAAAATGCGCGAAAAGAATCGCTCTGTTGCCACAAAGACATCACCTTTACCCGAACCCGTGACCCGAAACTCATCAGAATCTCCAGTAGATAGAATCACGAACCCAATTTGATCGAGATTAGTCCCTGTAGGGAAAAACACCAAAACGGAATTTTCACCAGGACAGGGGAGAAACTGGAGGCGATTGTATGACAAAACCCTCGCTGCATCTTCATGTGGATTGGTGAGACGAAAATCGGCGTTGATTGCGGAAGAAATCGACGGAGAGACGCCGGAGACGGCGAGAAAACGAGCGTGAGTTAGGTGAGGGATGGGAGAGAGAATCGGAGGAGAGAGTGAGGGAGAAGAGAAGAGTAGCTGCGAATTTGATGGGTTTGTGAAAATAGGTCCGATTGATTCTTCGACGCAGGTCTTGCGTCCCCATTCATCGGTAACATCCATAGGGTTTAAGGTGGCGATCGGCGGCGACGAGAGTTCCAATTAACTATGGTCGGCGATATGTAATGTAATAATATTAAAGGATTTTTGGTAACTCTTATCAAAAGATGGAGAATGATCAAACCAATTTGTTATGTGAAAAAGTGAGCCAAAATTTGCAATATAGAGCGTTTGACAGCAAAAGTTTACTCTCTGGACGCGAAACTAGTTTTCTAAATGCAAGTCAAGATTGGATTAGTCTACCGTAATGCTCTTTGAATGGTTCATGTAACTGCATTTTGCAGATGTCACCACCAATAAGAATTCATAACTCACAGCAGAGACAAAGAGAGCTTTGTACGAAATCATTTGCTCATGGATTTGCTCATGGAATTGGAAAAGCTTAATTTGAAACAATCCTCTCTTAGTAAGACATGATTTGATCATGAAACTTATAAAAGCAGTGTTGTGTTAAAAAAAAAAGGAATAACATAGGATAAAGAAACTAAATGTAGAACTTGTTTAGCCACCTCTTTTTGTTTGCCTCCGGCTCGCTAGATTCGAACCAAACTTGGAACATAACTAAGAACAGCAGGCCAATATCCATAATATGTTATATATCCACAAGGACCACAACCCACTTGTGTGACTTTATTATCCTCCCCAACAATGTATATCATATGGATGTACTTGTTCTCGCCTTCCATGTCCACGCATCTCTCACAACACACAATGGATTTCTTATCCTCGTCAAGCAAGAAACTGCCGAATTCCGTAATTTGAAGAGCAGGGCTCAAATCCAGTGCTAAGACCTTACTCCACGACACAACTTTGGTCATCTCATCGATCCGATTTGTCACCCATATCTCAGTCTCGGATGTAATTTTGTGTCGCAATAACACTGAAAGTTTATCTTCTCCAACGACGGAAAGAGAAGCAATATAATACCTACGATACTGATAGGGAAGAGACACAAGTCCAGATGATTTCTCAGTAGAGAAATCGAATCCGAGCAAGGATACGCCGGTTTGCCTATTTATTTGATCTCTAGCAAACCAGTAAGCATTGCCTTGCAAAGACACAATGTGATCAGTGTATCCAACTGCACCGTCCGGAACGACATCAACAAGAATCCTCCAAGAATCAGAGTCAAAATCGTAGATCCGCGATTCTTCGTTATCACGAGTAAAGCTCAACATCCTGTACCTCTTAATACAGGACTTGCTGTCGTAATAGTATCCAAGGACAAAGCTAAGGCCTATCTTGGAACGATAGCCGGTTTCGATCCACTTGGTTTGACTAGTTAAAGGGTTCCAAACAACGACTCTAGATTCGTCATCGGGGATGCATAACAACAAGCCATCGCAGTGAATGACTTGATCTATTTGGAATCGAGCTGAATTATTATTAAAATGTGGATGAGGAGGGACGAGGCTAAGCTCATTTTGTACCTCTACTGATGGGAGTACACTGCCATGGAGATTGATGCTCATCTGACAAATCCTGAATTTTTTCGTCAACAACATGAGAGGCAGAACCTGCTTTGCGGCTTTATCATAGTGTTTTCTTGCAAAACTCTTATCATCTTTGAATAAACGGTTCCATGTTTTGCAAGTTGGTCGTAACCGTTTGAGAGCTATGGCTGGAACGCGACAGAGTATCTCCTCTACCAAATCTTTAGGAAGCTCCGACATCGTCATTGGTCTCTGGACCAATTTTCTTGAGACTTCAGACATCGCCATTGATCTCTGACTGTAATAATCTTAGGGATTTGGTTTCCCCCACACATGAACATTTGGCATTTAACAAATTACTCCCTAAATGAAAGGAAAATTGATAAAAAGAGCCCCTCATCTTTTGTAAATTTGCACCACAAAGTCTCAACTTTTGAGTCTACGAACAAACCCCCAAGTATTTGAAATGTTTGAAATGTGGTCTTATTAGTCCCTAGTAGTACCGCAGTATGAAAGTCAAGTCTGTAAGCCCCTTTTTCGATAATTGACTCTAGGTTTCTGTACTCTGTAACGGTCCATGGACTGTGGTTAAAATTGGACTACTCATTGAGTCATAGTAACCAGAATAAAACTAGAGGAACAAACTAAGCTTCATATTCTGCTAATTGATCCCAATTAACTTCCGAAAGAAGCTGCCTAATCATTTCTGCTGTGATCTCAACAAATTGCATTTTGAATCTGCGAATCAGAATTTACATCTTACGTTTATGTATATACTACTTCTGTACAGAGCAAGTGTCCAAATGAAAGAAGTTTAGTGAAAAAGAAAACTCAGAGCAGAAACCTTTGTAATAAAATTAGTTAAGGGTAAGGAACAAAGGGCAGTTGAAACATCTGATAATACCACATCTTAAAGAGATTACATGTAGAGCTTGTTAAAATCATGCTTGCTAGAACTGGGCCAAACTTGGAACAAAATTAATAATAAATGGTTCTTCTGCTCATATTGCTAATTTTTGTTTAGCCAAACCATATGACATTACCAAGACACATTACTCCATGTAAAAATTGCATTTCCAAGAAAATACGACAGAATCTAATCTAGTCAAGCTCCTGTTTAACTTTAAACAAAGTTGCAAGGCGTCAAATTATGAAATGATCCTTTAGAAGCATAAATAATCCAATAACATAGAGCAGAGAAAGTGGAGGGAGACGTTTCATCAAACACTTCAAGCCTTGTTCTTCCTCCAACGTTTGTGTTATAGCTCGATTTGATCCAAACTTGGAACATAATTAAGAAGAGCCGGCCAACATGGATCTAGCATTGTATCATCTCCAAAGTCTTCCTCTGTGACTTTATTATCCTTCCCAACAACGTATATCATGTTTTTAATCTTTCTCTCATCTTCGCTGTCATATGGGTTCCAATCTTCGTCCCAATCTCCGTTCTCATCTTCGACCTCCCATTTCTGACACCACACGATGACTTCCTTCTCCTCGACCAGCAGGAAACTTGCTAAAGATGAAATCTGAAGATCAGGGCTCAAAGCTAATGCTAAGACCTTGCTCCACGACACCACCTTGGTGTCATCAATCTTATTCGTCACCCATACCTCAGTCTCGGATGCATCTTCCTGCTGTAATATCACCGAAAGTTTCTCTTCTCTAACAACGGAAATTGCCACAGTTCTGTAACTGTCACACATATAGGGAGGAGGCACATGTACAAACTTGTCGATTGAAAAATCAAATCTTACCAAGGATATGCCATTGTGCATTTCTGTTTTGTCTCTAGCAAACAAGTAAGCCTCTCCTTTCAAGGAAACCGTCTGCGTAGAGTAGTCAATGTCCCATCCTGGAGCTACATCATCATGAGAAATCCTCCATGAATCAGAGTCAAACTCGTAGATCCCATAACCTTTGACACCAGTCTTGAAGCACAAGATCTTGTAGCTTTTAGAGCCGTTGTTTTGGTAGTAGTATCCAAGAACAAAGGTGTGGTCTCCTCTGTCACTATCCCCGGCTTTGATCCACCTGGTTTTACCAGTTAACGGGTTCCAAACTACGATAGTAGATTCCAATGTAGAGGTGCACAACAATAAGCCGTCGCAGTGAAAGACCCCACATACATCGTATACAAAAGGTAGGCTGACATCCTTACCTATAATGTTTACAGATGGAGTATTTCCACGGAGGTCGATGCTTAAAGAACAAACAGTCTGGTCGTTTGTGAACATGAAATCCAGAATCTCCTTTGGGGCATTTTCAGTGTGTTTTCTTGCAAATTTCTTATCCATGTATAAACTGTCCCATCGTTTGCAACTAGTTCGCAATCGTTTCAGAGATGTGGCCGGGACACGACAGAGTATCTCTTCTACCAATTCTTCTGGAAGTTTCATCAGTGATCTTGGAGCTCCTTTCGACATCGCCATTGACCTCTTAGTAGGGTTTGTACTGTTGGAATTTTGGTTATCAGAAAAGTAGAGAATTAAGAGAACAACAACGTGTTGTGTTGAAGAAGAAAAAATAGAAATTTTAATTTTACTGAAACTTGTTTATTTAGAATACAAATCAAGTATTTATATAGACTACAGAAGACACTAATTGAAACAACACCAACAACAAGAATTGTAAGTTTGTAACTCTTCACTTGTGCCTCTTGACTTAATAACTAACTTATACAAATGTGACTATACTTTATACGGGATTTGATTATACTTCAACATGTACAGCTAACAAAATGGTTCGGAGGAATTAATTTTATATATTTGAAGACTTGCATATTCTCAAAAAGATTACATATTATTATTTAGGAAAAAATAAAGATCTTGAGATCACGCAATTAAATTATAGGATATCGCCTTCCAAAAACCACTGGAGTTGTTATGCTTGTGGCAAGAATAAGTGTTTGATGTGAGAGGAAGATGCATTGCTGGTCAAAAGAAATTTCAAAGCAGAGACAAGGACACAGCTTTGTACATGTTTTATGAATCAGCCACTTGACATTGAATTAGTTAGGCTTGGAATTTGAATTATAACTCTTATCTTCTTTAGACTTCTAAAGTAAGAGACATATATGATCATAAAACTTTTTTAAAATTAAATAGACTCTAAACATCAGATGTTACTACTACAGCTTAATGAAATATGAGCCCAAAGGATTATTCCTTCTGCCTCCTCGATCGATCAAGACAAAGACTGAAAAGAAAGAGACAAAGATTACACATACATAAAGAATGGTTTAGTGAACTCTTTTCCTTTTGCCTCGAGCATGCTCAAGTTGGACCAAACTGGGAACATAATTAAGAATAGCTGGCCAACATCCGTCCGTTTCATCTACTCCAAAATCAATTTGGGTGACTTTATTATCTTCCCCAACAATGTATATCATGTCTTTGGTCAAGTAGCCATTGTCGTCCACTATAAATCTATCACAACACACAAGTACTTTCTTCTCCTCGTCTAGCAAGAAAGATGCATCGTCGCAAATCTGAAGATCACGGCTCAAATCCAATGATAAGACCTTGCTCCAGGAGACCGCTTGGGTCCCGTCGACGTCAATCTTATTTGTCAACCATATCTCAGTCTTGGAGGAAGGATCTTCCTTCAATAACATAACAGAGAGTTTCTCTTCTCTAACAAGAGACATACAAGCAGTCTCGTAATCAGGACACTGATAGGGAAGAGGCAGAGTTGTATACCTCTCAGTTGAAAAATCAAACTTGAGCAAGAATACGCCGAGGTGCGGTTTGGTTATATCTATAGCAAAACAGTACATGTTTCCGTGCAAAGACACGGAGTGGTGATTGTTTGTATCGGACCAGCGCGGAGTGATATCATGATCATCAAGAATCCTCCATGAGTCAGAGTGGAAGTCGTAGATTTCCAAACTCCGGCTCTCAAATAAAAAACAACGAAAGAACAATACTTTGTAACTCTTACCGGAAGAAGAATTCTTGTATCCGAGATAATAGTGGCCGTTTTGCTTGCCATGATCGCCTGCTTGGATCCACCTCGTTTGATTAGTTAAAGGGTTCCAAACACAAATTCTAGATTTGTCATCGGGGACGCATAACAATAAGCCGTCGCAATGCGTGACTCGTTCCATTCCAAATCGATAGGCTGAATTATTAGGATCAACAGGACAAAGCTCACCTTTAACCTCCACAGACGGGAGATTGATGCGCATCCGAGCAACCATGAATTCTTTCGTCAGCATGAGAGACAGAAACTGCTTCGGGGCTTTCTCACAGTGATTTCTTACAAATCTTTCATTCTTGTATAAACTGTTCCAGCGTTTACAAGTAGTTCGTAACCGTTTCAAAGATGTGGCCGGAACCCGACAGAGTATCTCCTCTTCCAAATCACTTGGAAGTTCCGACATTGTCATTGCCAATGATCTTTGAATAACTTTGATCTTGGACTAGAAGGTGGCTATGCGTGTTATATATAATTTAGAGATTTCCTTTTTTCCCCAATCTTTCTTTTCCTCAGTTACCTCATTACATTTTTTTTTCTTTCCTTTTTTTGGTCAGCAAATACCTTATTACATTTTTTTTTCTGATATATTACTTTTTCTAATTTCCAAAAAAGTAAAGTCATGTTAACAACAAACAAGTCATTTAGAACATCTCCAATGGTGATCTCTTAAAATGAGGTTCTTACATATTTTATTAATTAATTTTATTATTATTAAATTTTAGAGGTTCTTAAAGTGGGTTTGAGGTTCTTAAATAAGAGACTCATGTGCCTTTTAAGAAACCCAACTCAATATTATTTTCTTTTTTGATTTTTCTTTAATTAGGAGTTCTTACTAAGAACCTCCATTGAGGATGCTCTAACATAGGAGTTTTATTAGAGCATCCACAATGGAGACTTCAAGATGAGTGTCTTCCCAAAAAAACAAAAATCAAAAAGAAAAGAAAATGAAAAAAAAAATATTAAAATATTTGGAGTGTCTTAAGATCTTAGACATTCAACCAAAAAATGTTTTAAGAGTCTACATTAAGACATTTTTTACTTAAGGTTTAAAGACACCTCAAATATTTTAATATTTTCTTTTTCTTTTCTTTTTTTTTTGATTTTTGTTTTTTTTGGAAGACACTTACCTTAAGTGTTTACATTGTGGATGGTCTTATAGTCCAGAACTTGTAACATAGGGGTTTTATTGTTGTTGAAAATTACCATAATAATTTACCCAATACAAAAGGGACTACATACATACAGAATATGTATTCTAATTCTCAACATCAACATCACTGTGTCCAGTTTGTAAATGTGTGTAAATTAGATTTCGCATTGGAGTAATTGCAAACGGACACGTGTAGGGACATGATTGTTCTGAAATGTGAAAATTTCATTACATCAAATCCTAGCCGTCAAAAGATGCCGACGTGGATTTTCAGTCACGTGTAAGTGACAATGTCTTAACAAGTCGAAGAAGAATGTGTCGGAGTTTTTTTCATTTCTGTTTTCACCGTCATCCGCCGCTCTCTCTTCCTCCGCCGTCTTCTCGCTTTCGTTAAACCCCAAAGCAAGGCAGAATCCGAGATTCGAAAGTGGTCCATTAGATACAGTTTCTCGACAAATCGAAGAGTTTTAAAAGCCCCAAATTGATCTTACTCGACAATGAAGCTTTTGGATTGATTATAACAGAAACTCTAGTATTTGAAAAGTTCAATTGGAGGTGAGTTCGCTGAGATCATCTGATCAAAATGCTCTTTGTGACAATACAGCTTGTTCTAAAGTTAATTTCTGGTGTGGTTTTGTTTCTTGAATGTTTCTTCTTTCTCTCTAGATTGATTAGTCTCTGTGTTAGTATTGGCTTTCATGTTTGATCAATGGAGGAGTTGAGATTGTATTTTTGTGTCAAAACATTTCATGATCTGTGTCAAACCTACCGACCAACTACTTTTACCTGAATTGCAAATTAACTCAGTTCTTGAAATCTCATGTAAATGGGGATCACTCTAGTTTACTGAATGATCCTGTTGGTTGTTTTAGGCGAACCAGGTCGGTAACAAGGTAAAGAGCTTTTGTGCGATGTCGAGCAAAACCCGGAATTTGCTGGAAGATTTGGTTAGAGTAAGTTCGTTTAAATGGTTGCTCGGGAAACAAAGCTCATTTGATGAAGATATCGAGGAAATGGGTAGGTCCCCTTCTGCCGGCACCAATTGGATACCTGAGCTTTCTCCTGTGGCCAATGTCGTTGTTCGTAGGTGTTCAAAGTAAGTAACCATTCAAGAGTCATCTTTACTTTTCCATCGATAAGGTTGTAGTATGAATTTATATGGCTCTCATAAAGGTTTGTCTTGTTTATATAGTTTAGGTTTTGATCAAGATAATGTGTCGAAATATGAATCTAGTAATAGGTTTCCAATACAAGTAGCTCTGAGCAGAAAGGGGTTTACAGAAATTTTGGGTTTTAACTAAGTATATTCTAATACTAGCCCAGCCACATTTTATGCAGAATGAGTTTACTCGTCTGTGTTTGTATATTTATCTCGACTACGTGCTATTGATGCAGAATAATTGGTGTTTCTGCAAACGAGCTGCGGGATAGTTTCAAACAAGAGGCATTTGAATCTCTGAAGCAGCCCTCTCTATTTGCGAGGAACTTTCTAGAGTATTGTTGTTTCAGGGCACTTTCACTGTCTGTGGGAGTAACAGGTCATCTAGCTGATAAAAAGTTTCGGCGCTTAACTTTTGACATGATGGTTGTCTGGGAAGTCCCAGCTGCTGCTAGCCAGGCTTTACTCAGTGTAAGGCTCCTTTTTTTCCCTTTTGTTCTGCTATCCTAATATGAAACTTTTCCTTATCAGTTTGATCTCTTAAAACAGGTAGATGAAGATGCCACAGTTAGTTTAGAAGGCTTCTCACGAATTGCACCGGCTATTCCTATAATTTCTGATGTGATTATATGTGAAAATCTGTTTGAAATGCTTACTTCATCAACCGGTGGGCGGCTTCAGTTCTCTGTTTATGAAAAATATTTATATGGACTTGAAAGGTAAAGCCTCAAAAGATGAGATCCTTTGTCTAGAATCACTGCTTTGACAGTTTTTTCTGGCGTTGATTTGTAGAGCAATAAAGAAGATGAGGACTCAGTCTGAATCATCTCTGCTTTCTAGTGTTCGATCAAAAAAAGAGAAGATTCTGGAAATAGACGGGACAGTTACTACCCAACCGGTTCTCGAACATGTTGGAATATCAACATGGCCAGGTATTGTTTGTAATTTCTTAGTGGTCATAGTCTTGGCATGTGTACGTATGGCTCACTTTTGCCTCAATACTATGCAGGTCGCCTAATTCTGACGGACCATTCACTCTATTTTGAGGCCTTAAAGGTCGTGTCTTACGACAAACCAAAGCGATATGACCTATCTGAAGATCTAAAGCAAATTGTAAAACCTGAGTTAACTGGTCCTTGGGGCACTCGGCTTTTTGATAAGGCCGTTTCGTACAAGTCTATATCTCTGTAAGACCGTGTCTCTTTTGCATCAAATTGATCATAATCTCTTGTACAAACTGAACACATACTCTGTCTTGTGTATGATCAATTTAACAGTTTTTAATGGCTATCTGTTGTAGATCAGAACCAGTGGTAATGGAATTCCCAGAGCTTAAAGGCCACACACGCCGTGATTACTGGATCACCATTATACGAGAAGTATTATATGTTCACAGATATATAAACAAGTACAAGATCACCGGTTTGGCAAGAGACGAAGCACTTTCAAAGGCTGTCCTTGGCATTATACGCTTGCAAGCTATTCAAGAACTCAGTTTGACAAATCCATTGCGTTATGGAAATCTACTCCCGTTCAATCTCTGTGATCAGCTTCCTGGTGGAGATCTGATTCTTGAGACTCTCGCGGGGATGTCTACTTCAAGAGAGCTTGATCGATCACATAAATCCAAAGATACAGGTTACACTACTTCTTATCAAAATCATTTCATACCTAACTGTATTTTCTTGATCTTGGCCAAGAGTGTGCACTGTGCAGTTTATGATTATAAGACGAAATCTGCAAGGAAGTTAATGGCTAATGTATCGTAATTTAATAATCAGGGACATTACACTCCTCAGCTTCGGATATGGTTTCTCACCTGGGTTTGGTGTTTGGAGGATCGAGTCCAAGAAGCAGAACAGGTGATAGTAGACATAGTCTTGTGGTAGGTGAAGTAGTGGTTGGAGACTTAAATCCACTAGAGAGAGCGGTGAAGGAGTCACGTAAAAATTACGAGAAGGTAATGCTTGCACAAGAGACGGTGAATGGAGTCAAAATGGATGGCATTGACACCAACTTAGCCGTGATGAAGGTAAGAAAAAAACAAATAAACAAATTTATGGTAACATTTTATATAACATTAAACTGTGTGTTTATCTTCTTATCTGCAGGAACTGATGCTTCCGGTAATGGAGACCAGAAACTTGGTTTTGTCTCTGCTGTATTGGGATGATCCTGTGAAGTCTATAGTTTTCTGTCTCTTGACCACTTTGATAATTTGGAAAGGATGGCTTGTTTACGTGGTTGCTCTTGCATTTCTCTTCTCTGCAATCTTCATGGTTCTCACAAGATGTTTCAGCAGAGAAAAGTTAATGATCGAGCTGAAAGTCACCGCTCCCCCACCATTGAACACGATGGAACAGCTTTTGGCACTCCAGAACGGGATTTCAGAGCTCGAACAGAACATTCAAGACGGAAACATCGTTCTCCTCAAGTTCCGAGCTCTCTTATTCTCGCTATTCCCTCAAGCGAGCGAGAAGCTTGCAGTTGCAATGGTGATTGCAGCGACGTTGATGATCTTTGTTCCAGGACGTTACTTGCTTGTGGTATTGTTTGTGGAGCTTTTCACAAGATACTCGCCGCCACGTAGAGCAAGCATGGAGCGGCTGATGAGGCGGTTGAGAGAGTGGTGGTTTAGTATACCGGCGGCTCCGGTGGTCCTTCAACATGACAAGAATGAGAAGAAGAAAAAGCATTGAGGAAACGTTTATAGTTACACAGGCCCACTGTATTGTACGTACATATATAATTTCTATACTTTGACATATACATATGTACCATGTTCATGTACTGTACGTATCAAAACAATAATAATCAAAGATTCTATTCTTGCTCTTGTGAGTTAACCTCGTGATAGCATCCTGAACCAACACGCCGCGTGCTTCAAGTTGACATTCTCTTTAAAATATTTTTCCTTAAATCCCAACGAGCATTTCTGCTACGTAAATAAATTCCAAAACTTAGCTATATCAACAAGATTTGATATAATGTCAAAACAGAGCACGCAAAGTTGATGAAACCGAGAAAGTTTGTCACGAGTAAGATTTGAATGTTTGCACGGGAAATCAAAGTTTACAATTAATGTCTTACACAGACAAGCTTTGTTTCTTTTAAAAAGGACTCACACCTATACAAGATGATCTCTCCTCTATCTTAACCTCTCTCAACAATCCCATGTCCATAATATTTAGGCTGAACAATCTTGGATCTTGTGCCATCGCCTAGATTACCTTTAATCTCAAAAGCCGCCAAACGAATCATTCATAATTCATTTTGATCCAGACACTAAACAACGACCAAACCAAGTGAAGAAAACCAAACATGGGTCAAGTTCTCTAAGTGAAGACGAAGTATTTGATTAATTATTTTTAAGGAAAACACATGTTTGAGAGAATTCTTGCTATATCCAAAACAGAGCAAGATAACAACAAAAAAAACATATGAAACATGACAGATATCCTGGCTAATGCACGTTTAAATGTTATTATATGTATCTCCCTCCTAAGTAAGAGTAATTGGACGATAAAATCAGATCAGCAAAACATGTTTGTGGTTTATAAACTAAATAGAAATAATGGACCAGTCTTGTTCAAAACAAAAATGTTCTAAGATCCATGAATGTAAAAAATACATAAGTGGACTAATTAAGATGGAATCACGTAGTTTCATTTTGCTAGTTGGATCTGCATCAAACTTGGAACGTAAGAGCGCAAAAATGGCTGGCTTTTAGTTTTTCCGAGGTACTCTTGTATAGTTGTATGCAGTATCCATCCTCTCCAACCATGTAAGCTTTGCAGTAGGTCACAAACTTTTTTCCCTTATACTCTTTTATTTATACACAAATTATATTTTTATGCAAATTATTCAACCTTATTATTATTTTGTCAATTTATAAATGAGTTTTCAAATTTATAATTTTTAATATGAGAAATATCTTTTCAATTTATTTTAATATAAGTAATGATTTTTCAAGTTCTTTTGATCATCTTGTATTAGTGTAATTAATATCTAAGATAAAGTTTGAACTCATTAATAATGAAAATTAATAATATAAATTAGATAGAGACTAGAGATGGATGTGGATGTTGAGGTGTTTTCACCGTAAATGAGAAAAACTAACTTTATAGATATAAATTAATAAAATTAAAAGAACAATCTATCTTAAATTCAAAATGTGACATAACAACAATATTTATAACCTATTATTAGAGAAAGATGATATATGTTTGAATGCCTTATGTGAGGATCTCTTCTAAATTTGTGGATAACCAAACAAAATCAAAACGTAAAATAGATGGAGAATCACCTGAATGTCACCAAAACATAAAATAAAAGGAAATAAAATTTGTGGATTTCTCCTAGATGTGCCATCAAGTTTGACATATCAAAGGCTTTTGATACTGTTCAATGGAGTTTCATCAAAAATGTTCTGATTGCTCTGGGTTTCCCTGAAGTTTTCATCTCCTGGATTCATATATGCATCTCAAGTGCCTCTTTTTCAGTCCAAGTAAATGGTGAATTGGCAGGTTATTTCCAAAGTAAGAGAGGTCTAAGGCAAGGTTGTTCTTTATCCCCTTATCTTTTTGTCATCAGTATGAATGTACTCTCAAAACTGTTAGACAAAGCTCTTCAGAGAAGAGAGTTTGGGTTCCATCCTCGTTGTGAGATTCTGAAGTTGTCTCATTTATGTTTTGCTGATGACTTGATGGTGTTCTCAGATGGGGTTCAGGAATCTATAGAAGGTATTCTTAAGGTTTTTGATGAGTTTGCTAAATGGTCTGGGCTGAAGATAAGTGTGGAAAAATCCACCATATATCTTGCGGGGCATACAGAGAGGGTAAAGCTAGCATCATTTCTAAATTCCCTTTTGCTACTGGTTCCTTGCCAGTAAGGTACTTAGGACTGCCTCTCATGTCAAAGAAGATGACCAAGGCTGATTACTTGCCTTTGGTGGAGAAAATCAGGGCAAAGATGAGAAACTGGAAAGCGAGATACCTTTCCTATGGGGGAAGATTAGAGCTCATAAAGTCTGTCATTATGAGTCTAGTCAATTTCTGGTCTTCTGCTTTCAGGTTACCAAATAGTTGTTGGGAAGAAATTGAGGGATTGTGTGCTGCTTTTCTTTGGTCTGGCCCAGAGCTTAATACACATAAGGCCAAAGTTTCCTGGAAGGAAGTATGTTTTACAAAGGCTGAAGGGGGTTTGGGAGTACGAAGTCTGAAAGATGCAAATACAGTATTGGTCCTTAAGCTCATTTGGCGAATCTTATCTGCTGAGGGGTCATTGTGGGTTGACTGGATCAGAGTGTATCTTATTCGGAAGAATTCCTTTTGGTCAGTCAATGCTAGGTTGTCAAAGGGATCGTGGATATGGCAGAAGCTCCTTTATTACAGGGATAAAGCCAAGGATTTTCATAAAGTGGAGGTTCAAAATGGGGAAATGACTTGGTTTTGGTTTGATGATTGGTGTACTCTTGGCAGGCTGTGGAATTTGATTGGAAGTAGAGGGGTTATAAGCATGGGTATTGCAAAGGATACAAGGCTGGTGGATATTCCATTTGTTAGAAGAAGGAGGAGACATAGATTACATATCCTGAATCAGGTTGAAGAGGAGCTTGAGTCTGTCTTATCTGGTGGGCATCAAGGGCAAGATAGGCATCTCTGGAGAAGTCGCTCTGGTCAGTTTAAGCCTGGTTTTTCTGCAAAGGAAACCTGGGAGCAGGTTAGAGAGCATCATCCTGAGGTGTTTTGGGCTAGAGGAATCTGGTTCTCTCAGGCTTTACCTAAATACTCTTTCATTGCCTGGCTTGCTGCTAGGAATCGACTTACAACTGGAGACAAAATGAGTGTTTGGGGAAGTGGGATTAATACAGCTTGTGTGCTTTGCTCAGGTGGTTTCCTGGAAACAGTCCAACACCTTTTCTTTGAGTGTTCCTACTCTCTGGAGATTTGGACGCCCCTGACTAGAGGTCTTATGGGTCATAGCTTCACTGCTAGTTGGAATTCTCTACTTACCAGAATCTCGAATAATAGTGGCACTCGGGTGAAGAGATTTCTTCTCAGGTTTGTGTTTCAGACAGTTGTTCACCTGATTTGGATGGAGAGAAATAGAAGACGTCATGGAGAAGCTCATGCTCTCTCTACAAAGTTGGTTGCTGCCACTGATGCTATTGTCAAAGCCAGAGCCCTTGGACTTAAGGGTATGCAGCATTTTGAGTCTATTCTGCTTGAATGGTACAGATATAGGTTGGAGTAGTTTGTAATTTTGGTCTTTGGTGCGTTTAAAGTCAAGTAATTTTGTAAACAGTTAGTTTTTTTCTGAATAAAGTTAACATTTTATTCAAAAAAAGAAAATGAGAAATTTATTATTTAAACACAATTATGCTAACATTTTAATTTTTATTTTTTAAAAGTTGGGTTTCAAATATTTGCAAGAAACAACATGGAATATGTGGTTGGAGATCAGAATAAGCATAACACAGCAATGATTAGTAAGAGAATCACAAAGAAGTTGAAACGAACCATTTTTTTTTTTTTTGTCAGTTTGATTACGCAAATCATGTTTGGAAATCATGTTTGCCTATTAGCCTAATCACCTAATAACCAAAAATTTATTAGTGCCGAAAACTATGATTGAAAAAAAAAAAAAAAAACAGAAAACAAATTTTATTTTCCAAAAACAAAAAAAATTGAAAAATGTATATATCATCGAAAACGACGGCGTATGGCTAAAAGTCACGAAACTCCGTCAAGCCATCGAAACCTGAAGAGGAAGAAGAAGAGAAAGAGCTTCTCATGTTAGCTCCAAAGCAAAACGGATCATCCAAATTCCCAAACGGTTGATTCCCACACAAAAAACCATCCGCCGGATTCGTCGCCGGCGGAAAAATCGGGAACGTCGGTAAATAATTCCCGTAGTTAATCCCCGCCGTGTCGTACATAAACGGCGATGACGGCGGTGGTGGCGGCGGAGGCGGTGGCGGAGGAGCAACCGCCACTGTAGAATACGGTAAAGAAGAATTAACCTGTCCATGTTCTCCGACATTCTCGTCGGTTGTAATGACCGAAGACGATTCACTGTCTTCACTAATCATCGAATTGTTGAAGAACATTCCTTTCCCGTTGTTATGACCGGATCCGGCGGCGGAATAAGTATTATGTCTCCGGTTAATTTTTCTGTCTCCGGTTGGATCGGAGGTGTTTGATTTCCCGGCGGCGGGATTTTCGTCGGAGCGGGACATTCCGGTGAGTTTTTGGACGAGTGCCATGAAGTCTTTGGGGTTTGTGTGTATGACTTTGGGGACGTGTGTGTAGATTATCACCGGATGTCGTGGCTTAGTCGCGGCCGATGCGGTGGAGGAGTAGGAAGGAGAGGGTGGTTTTTTTATGACGTGGGAGTCTTTATTCAGTTTTAGCGGTGGCGGTGACGGTGTGTAGAAGTTCCCGGTGCCGGAGTTTTCATTTGGTTCTCTTTTCGGATGGTGATGAGGGTCGTTGAACGTTGAGCTCATTTAAATATCAAAAAAATACAAAGATTAGTAATGTTTTTTTAATTAAATAAATCTCATAACCAAAAACGAAAAAAGATTAGTGAAAGCAGTAAAACAAAATGAGAATGTTCAGATGGTGAAAGTGAAAAAGGAGTGGTGGTGTATTTATAGCGTTCTCTTTTTTTGTCTCTACTGCGTGCCACGTGTAACCTAGTACTTGTGCTGACTGGACACTTTGTACCACGTAAGATATGTAATTATTTAGTTTTCTGTTTTTTTTTTTTACACCAAAAGGTCTTTTTTTGTATGAGGTTAATATAGTTAAGAAATTTACGCCACTAGATTGCTGAAATCCAGGTTTAAAACGTGTTTTAACAAGGTGATGATAATTAAAGGATTTTTTTAGATATTTAGTGGAGAAAACTATGGATCTAATTGATTGTTATCACCACATGTTTTTCTTTTTGTTTTCCTCTTTTTCATTTTGATATTTTAGCTTTGTTATCTATAATGGTGGAGAGATATCACTTTTTTTGTCAATAGATACAAGATTATATTACTCATTAGATGAGTGGGACAAGTGTAATCAAATTAGTGAATTACCAATTCCCCTCTAGGTAAATATAAATTTTAAGTAATCAAAAATATTAGTTGTGATGATGGAATAATAGCTTTAACACAAACCATTCGATTACAAATGTTAGATATACAAATCATTAATTTTGATGTGAGATATATTTTCATACACTGGAATTAGTATTATTTTCAAATACCGGAATTATCCTTTATCTAAAAAAACTACATTATCTTTTGTTATATATATTTAATAATCTTTTTATCAACTTGTTAATTGTTAATATGTGTTTTGATGAATAGTGTTTTAAAAATATAAATACTAAGTTTATTTATTTTATAGATAATACCTAGTTGCAGATATTTTAATTAAAATACTCTTGAATAATATATTTTGGGGTTTTCCACCAAATATGTATTTTCTAATCGATTTTAAAATTTTAATAAAAATCACTATTTCTAATGCTACAATATTACCAATATGGAGTATTCTAACTATTTTTATTCATACAGCTTTGTATCATTAAATTTGTAATTGTAATAAAAGAGTGAGAAATATATGGACCCTTGTGAACAAGACAAAGAAGAAGAGTACATGGATTGGGTTGTAGTTCTTCTCTAATTGCCAATTAGTATAGTGAATGGCTTGTCAACGTCTTCCTAAGTTCCATTCATACTCTATACATAGTGAGATAGGATATAGTAATTAACGAGATAGTATTAATTGTTATTGGTCATCAAATGATTGCCACCCAAAGACGTTTTCATCGACTAGTGATATATAAAGTGGTACAGTACAGTACAAAGTCTTGGTGACTGGGTAAAAAGTTGAAGTCTTGAATGTTTGGTGTTGTTAATGCAGGCCGATGCTCTTTTTGTTGTGTGTTGTCTGTTGAGCAATATTCCACATTAATTGGTTGTCTTTTTAAAAATTAAACATCAACATTAATCCACATTGTGAAGTATGGCTTAATTTACCTTATGAAGGCCCAATTTTAATGTCCTGACAAAAATTGTTACTGCTAATCTTATTATTTGGGGCTTATATGGGCCTAACACATATCAAATATCGATATATTAAAAACCTAGGAGAAGCAGGTGTTTAACTCGTTCCAGTCATGTTGCACCCGAAGACCATAGTTACAGTCTTACAGACAAGACGTAACATCAAGATAAGATGGAGATGTACATGTGGAATATTAATTCTCGATAGTGCACTCTTTGTCATACGCATAAATAACAACATAGCCGTCCGGTTAAGATTATATTGTGGGACACTAGATTGCGATAATATTCTTAGATTTCTACCACATTAAGTCTGAAAAGGTTGAAGAGTCAAGATTAAATATCTCGTAAATTTTGGTCCATTGTGTATCGTAGTACGTGGTGTGATCACTTGTGGCTTGAAATAAACCTTGTCAACTATTTCTAGAAAATGTCTAGCTAGTCCATTTAAGTTATATACAGTTTACAAGTTAAGTTAACATTTTCCACCAATCGGTTTACCATTAGACACTTCTACCACGATTAATAACCAAAATAGACCAAACTCAGAGTTTTTTTTGTAAGTGGTAAACTAAAGGTTACTCATCTTTTATGAGAATTCTAGCATATTGGATGGTTTATGCATTTTAAATTTGTAATTATGTAGTTTAGTAGCAGTTCTAAGTCCAGAATAATCATCCGAGATTTGAGAATACACACTGCACTATATATAAATTAGATTAATGGACTGACGAGATGTGGCTCAAATGTTACTATAAAAATATTAGCTAATTTGGTTTAACTTAATAGATTTTTGTGTGTGTTTTTTTTAAAATACATTTTTGTGTGTGTGTGTGTGTGTTTTTTTTTTGTTTAATTACATTTTAAATTATACAAACAATCAAATAACAATTTTTTTTTTTTACATAATCTCAAATTGACGATGATCTAATGTGATAGGTAAACTTAAGATAAGAATATAAGATGACAAGTTTTAGTGGAATCATTTTTTATATATATAGTGAAGAAGAATTGTTTATGCCACTTTTTTAGAAAAGAAGTTGTTTCAGGTAATGTATTTTTGATCACTTAAAGCAACGAGGTTCAACCTACCAACTTCGGGAACTCTTAAATTACAAAAAGAAATTAAAAAAAAAAAAAAAAACTTTAAAAAACAAGGCCATATGAGTCGTAATTTCTTACTATCGGTTGTGGGGATAGGATAATTAGAAAAGTTAGATTCGACAATCTTTAATTATTATTATTATATATATAATAATAATAAATGCATATAACGTGTTAGTTAGAGATTAGAAGAGTAATTAAAGCATACTAGTGATTTTGACAGAAGCACCTCCACTTCCAAAGTTTCCAATAGCATTGAATAAAAACGAACACCTTGGTCAATAGCTAATTATACTTTACTCATGCTGGACCTCTTAGACAGCTAGAATGTTTTAGTGAACATAACTTTATCAAATTTCTGTTAGAGCTAGAATTAATTTCAAAAACTTAAGATTTAAACAGCATAAAACAAAGCTATTGATTGTTTTTCGTTCTGGGTTAGATAATTTTTGTGAATAGTATAGTATATAATGGGAAGAATGGAAGATAGATAGGGATAGGTAACATTGGTGATAAATTTAAAGTTTATTATTCTTTTATTAAATTATTTTAATCAAATAAATAACATTTAATTTGGTACTCTCTTTTGTTCTCTTAAAGAGTGTTATCATAGAATCTTCACACAAATTTTCAAAAAGTTTTTATCGTACAAATATGTTTACATAGTGATTAGTTTTCAAAGAAATTGAGTTCTGAGGAAAAAATATTTTCCCTAATCATTTTCAAAATGATATTTAAAATACAAAATAATACCTTTAATGAAATAGAAACCTTTTAAAGAATATTTTTGTGTAACACAAAGGGATAATAAATTACGTGCATGTATGGGATAACAATTTTCATTTATTATACATATAAAATTTAGGGAGTACTCATTCTTGATTTATAATGGAAAAATCGGTTGGGAACTAAATTAGTATCATATATATATCGAACTATAAGAAGAACCAAAACAAAAGTTTTGGACAAGAAAAAAAAAAGATATTCATTTTTGATGAGGACGTAAAACAAAATGTGCCGATCAGAATTAATCATCACGCATCTGTTAAATAATCTGAATAGTCAACGCTATAACATGTCTGATTCTTTATCTGTACAAGTGAACATCGGACGGTCACGTTTCCTTGAAATTATCAAACGGTCAAGATCTATCTAAATTATATGACATGGACTTACAAAACTGGACCAAGTAAAACTTTATAAATTAACCTATATGATAGTGGAGTCTTTTAAAAATACAATTAAACATCAATTCCAGGTGTTGGCCACAGATTAAAAACCATACAGTAAATATTCTTATGGTTTTTTACAGCACACATATTATTATTAATTTGTGTAAATTTCTGAAAAGAAGAAGAAGAAGCCTTTTTACAAGTCTTTCTTTTGAGTCTAGTTTTGTATTTATGTGCATAATAATAAAAATAATAATAAATGAGCAGAAAATGTGGGAGGTTTTCTCTTTCTTTCTAAAGACTGTTCATTCTGTCTTTAAGATCCGTTACCTATCTCTGCAACTTAAGCTGAGAGTTCCCGACAAGTAACTTGGTTCTCGAATTCCTTGTCTCTCTTCTCTTATTCGAAACTTCTTCTGATTTTCTTTTTTTTTTGTTTGCTGTTCTTCCTGGATCTGTCAACTTCCTTGAACATTTCAAATTTTGGGAGAAACAAAAGAAATTTTCTTCTATTTCTGTCTGACCAGAACACTTGAGATTTGCCCGGAAAACGAAAATCTAATTTCTTTTTTTTGTGGAGTTGACTGATACAATGGATCCTTGAAGAAGAAGGAGATTTGAAGAGATGGGTCGGAGAATTAAGAGGAAAGGACTCGTGAACACTGAAGCTGTAAGAGAATTTCTGAATCATCTAGTTGCTGAGAGACATTCGTTGGTGTTGCTAGTTCCTTTGGTCTTAGCTTTCTGGGCTATTGAGAGATGGGTCTTTCCTTTCTCCAATTGGGTTCCTCTCGTTGTCGCTGTTTGGGCTTCTCTTCAGGTAGTTTTCTCACTTTTTATTTTATTTATTTCTTTGCTTTTCTGGTATTCAAGCTTACAATTTGATTAAGTCATTTATGTCTTGTTTTTAGTTTTGTCAGTTAATGACTTCTTGTTAAGCCCCCGGTTCATTTTGTCTGGTTCATGGATTATCGGATAAAATCCTCCGATAAAGTTGGGAACTTTATACTTTTTTGCTTATACCTAACCTTAAACATGACTTTTATATGCATAAGAAAGTTTGATTTTTCCACTAATGAGAGAAATGGTTAGTTATGGCAAATTAACCTCATATGTTTTTCCATTCATATGTTTTTCCATGCAGTATGGAAGTTACCAAAGGCAAATACTTGCACAAGATCTTACTAAGAAGTGGAAGCAAAACATGTTCAATGCCTTGGTGAGTATTTCTGTAACTCTTGTTTTTGTGCCTAGGATTCTTTGTTATAATGCTCTGTGTTGAAAGACTCTGGCGGTTATCTTTTGTCCAGACGGTTACTCCACTGGAACATTGTCAATGGCTGAACAAGTTACTCTCTGAAATTTGGCTAAACTACCTGAACAAGAAACTTTCTCTCAGATTTGCTTCTATGGTAGAGGTGAGATTCTTTCTTAGTTATGTGCTCTTTATACCTAGAATATGTGTTTGTGCTCCTTACTTCAAGCTTCGTAGTTCCTTTAAATGCACTAATTAATGGTTGGTCTTTATATTTATAACATAGAAACGATTGAGGCAACGAAGATCAAGACTAATAGTAAGCACTCTTTCACTTTCCTTGAGACTTTGTTTAAAAGACACTGGACTAGCTATGCTAAGTTAGTAATGGTTTTCGATAGGAAAATATACAATTGGTGGAGTTTTTTCTTGGCTCCTGCCCTCCTTTGCTGGGACTCCATGGAACTTGTTGGTCACAGTCAGGAGAACAGGTTCGGTTACTTTTGTTTTCTAAACTGCAAATATTCGAAAAGAAAGGTTGGATTTGGTTTAACATTCTGCCGTTCTTCTCTGGTGATTTAGAAAATCATGAGACTAGATTTCAATTGGGACACAACGGATCTAAGTATCTTGTTGCAAGCCAGGTTATCTAAACCTTTCAATCGAACAGCACGGATAGTTGTCAACAGTCTTTGCATCAAAGGCGATGTAAGTAATACTTTTGTCTACCCCAAAGCTCCCCATAGAGTGTTCCTTTGGATTTTATATAGTCTTTGTATCTTTTTACAGATTCTGATCAGACCAATTCTTGAAGGAAGAGCGTTGCTCTATTCCTTTGTATCGAACCCTGAAGTTAGAATCGGAGTTGCTTTTGGTGGTGGTGGTGGCCAATCTCTTCCTGCTACAGAGGTTCCTGGTGTTTCCTCTTGGCTGGTTGGTTTGTTTCCTTTTGTTTATCTAAGTTTTTTTTTTTTTTTTGGCCGCCAAAAGACCGAGTTTTTAGAAGGATAAAACCATATTTTTCTCTGTTTTCAGGTGAAAATTCTGACAGAAACATTGAACAAGAAGATGGTTGAGCCACGTCGTGGATGCTTCTCATTACCGGCCACTGATCTTCACAAAACAGCCGTCGGGGGAATCATCTATGTAACGGTTGTCTCTGGTAACAATCTTCACCGCAGCGTGCTTCGTAATAGCCCCTCGAGAAGTACCGACATTTCAGATGGTAGCAATGGATACAGCAGCAGCGGCAGAGACAAAGCAGTTCAGACATTTGTTGAGGTGGAACTAGAACAGCTGACTCGAAGAACCGAGATGAGATCAGGACCCAGTCCAGCTTATCAGTCGACGTTTAATATGATCTTACACGACAATACAGGGACACTTAAATTTAATCTCTATGAGAATATTCCTGGGAGTGTTAGATATGACAGTCTAGCTAGCTGCGAAGTCAAGGTAATTAATCGATAAGCGAGCTATTACGTACTTACGATTACTGGCTGTTAAATCTTTGTTGGAATGCACAGATGAGATACGTTGGTGATGATTCGACGATGTTTTGGGCCGTTGGTGATGATAACGGCGTGATTGCAAAACAGGCTGACTTCTGTGGTCAAGAAATCGAAATGGTTGTTCCATTTGAAGGAGTTAGCTCCGGCGAGGTAGATAATACAGCATCCAATTATTATTATTATGTGTTAACTCCCCATTATACTTGGTGTGATATAATTTGACCTGTTCGTGTATTTTTTTGTTGTTGTTACTTAGTTGACTGTCAAGCTACTAGTAAAAGAGTGGCATTTCTCTGACGGTTCACACAGCTTGAACAACGCTCACTCGAGCTCGTTGCTCTCCCTTGATGGCTCAACTAGCTTCCTCTCGAAAACCGGCCGTAAGATAATCGTCAAAGTTTTATCCGGAAAGAATCTTGTTGCAAATAGTAAGACCGGAAAGTGTGACGCCTCTGTCAAGCTACAGTATGGGAAAGTAAGTAATCTCTTCATTATTTTTGCTTAGATATTGCCGTCGCACGATCTTAGAAACTTAAAAAGCAAGCGTTCTTTTGTGAATGTTGCTTAGACTATACAAAGGACGAAGAGCGCAGCAGACAGTGTCTGGAACGAGAAATTTGAGTTTGATGAGCTAGCCGGAGAAGAATATCTAAAGGTGAAATGCTATAGAGAAGAGATGCTTGGCACGGATAACATCGGTACAGCTACAATAAGTCTTCAAGGAATCAATAGCAGTGAAATGCATATTTGGGTTCCTCTTGAAGAAGTTAATTCTGGAGAGATAGAGCTTCTGATCGAAGCTGTTAATCCCGAGTACAATGAAGTAAGTGTTTGAGGAATACAAACATCACACTGTTTCCTTTGTTTCAGTCTTTAATATTAGTTATTTTTTTCCTTTTTTAACTCGCAGGCGGATTCGAGTAAAGGTTTGATTGAATTGGTTCTTGTTGAAGCGCGGGATCTTGTGGCTGCGGATCTTAGGGGAACTAGTGATCCTTATGTTAGAGTTCAGTATGGAGAAAAGAAACAGAGGACAAAGGTACTAAAGAAACCGTTATAGACTCACAAAGATACTATTAGGGACATTGGAGGCAAAACTTAACGGTGTATTTTATGTGCGTTTGATGTTTCCAGGTTATTTTTAAGACGTTGCATCCGAAATGGAACCAGACAATGGAGTTCCCGGATGATGGGAGCCCCTTGGAGCTATTTGTCAAAGACCATAACACTCTTCTTCCAACTTCAAGCATCGGTAACTGTGTTGTGGAGTACCAACAATTAAAGCCAAACGAGACTGCAGACAAGTGGATACCTCTCCAAGGAGTGACCCGCGGTGAGATCCTTGTCAGAGTCACCAGAAAAGTCACCGAGGCTCCTAGACGCGCCAGCACGGATGCTAGTTCCCCGTTTAACAAAGCTCTGTTGCTGTCGAACCAAATGAAACAAGTGATGATTAAGTTTCAGAATTTGATCGACGATGCAGATCTTGAAGGTCTTAATGAAGCTTTAGGAGAGCTGGAGAGTTTGGAGGACGAACAAGAAGAGTATTTGGTCCAGCTTCAGACTGAGCAGATGCTGCTGATCAATAAGATCAAAGACCTTGGTAAGGAGATTCTCAACTCGTCCCCGGTTCAAGCCTCAACTCATTCCCCGGCTCAATCAGGGTCGGTTTCAGGTAGCCGGAGATTACCTCCGCCGGTGTAGTCCCTTGTTTTCCTATCAACCAAGAACCTTCTATGATGTATATAGATAGATATGTAGGGCTCTGGATCAAGTGTTCAGAGAGAATTGATCCCTTGTCTCAGAATATAGAAATACATCAATCTGTAAGTTTCTTTTTATTCCCACTGTTATTTTCAACACTGGAAACAGTTGAAATTGTTTGTAAAAACTGTTTGTCATATGATTGCTAATTCCATTACCACGTTAAAAGCTTCTTGTTCCCACTAAAGTTGTAGAGCTAAATGAAGCGGTTTTAAGATTCCCAACTTGCAACAATCAGTGAAACCAAAACAGATGATGGATAAACCAGACTGAACCATAACTATTCCAACATATATGAAAGATCAAGTAACATGGCATGGATACAGTTTTGGATGATCACGTAAGATTACAAAAGCTTTTGATCCCAAGCTAACTAAGGCTCTAATTAGTAACTGTGAAAATGGCGGTTACAAGAGGAAAGTAGAACTGATGGCCTATGCAGAACCAGCAGGGACAGTGGCTGTATTGGAGCTAGGCTGAACCGAAGTGGCTGGAGGTGCAGTGTTCAAGCTTGCATCTTTCTGCTCGGGTGCAACAATGGGAACAGGGGTTTTAATAGCTGCGTCTTGAGTAGGTTTCTGAAGCTGATTCGAGTTAGCGAAGTCGTTAGCAGCACTGTGAAGTTGCTGTAGCCTGAAATCTGTCTCAGGCCGCCTGCAAATCTTCCTCAAGGGAACAATTTCCTGCTGGGATAACGGTAAAGAGATCCAAAATGGGTGAGTGAGACCAAAACGAGCTGACAGGTAGATAAAATAGTTAGAGACAGGTCGAGAGAGAGATATGATCGTCCAACCTCGGACTGGTCGTGGATGTAACGCACTAAGAACCTACAACGACAACCTCTAACATCGTGTCTTCTTCTTTGAGCGTCAAGAACAATGGCGTCAAAGTAGAGAGCTTGATCTTTGCCTTCCTGAAGATGTTATACAATGAAAATTTGTCCCATCAGGGATAGACAGACTCTCATAACATCCACAGATGAAATGCTGAGGTGAACGAAATTCTAAAACCTGGAAACAAAGTACGAGATCCTCGGGAAGAACTGCAACACATTCGGATGCTTCACACGGGAGTGACCGTTGTCTTACGTGCTTCTTGACATTTATCCATTCATCTTCTTCAACTTCAAAACCAGCAAATCGAACCTGCACTTCCTGAAAACCTCAACAGAAAGATTTGTTCATACACAAAAGGAAGAAAGGGAACAAAGAAGCCAATTAGAAATTGATTAGGAATTACCGGATCACCAATCTCCAAGTTTCTATGAGCTAAGAAAGCTTGCACATCATACCTGTCAGTAAACAAGAGAGATATACATATTAGAGAAAAACAGTGGAGCATAATGAGATTGAAGAAAATAATCATTTAGTTAGCCACAAACACTAAAATGTTCCAATGTAAGAGAATCACCATGCACCATCCCTGGCAGATTTGGCTTCAAACTCCAAGTAAGAGTTGTCTGAACCACTCCTCATGACACCAGGCACTAAGAGAATAAGCAATAACCAATTAGAAAAAATAGCCACATATACGCAATAAATCCGCCGTGCCAATCTAGAATTATGGCTTCTATGAGAAACTATACTTGACAAATACATGTACTATCTATTTCTAATGGATAAGCTTCTCAAAATTTGTGATCGCAAGCAATGGAAAGGGATACAGTGAAGACAGAATATGTGTAAGGCACCTAAACTACCGGAAGGAGCAGGCGTCATGGCCGGTATATTCCCAGTCATATGAGAGGTTTTAGGAGCGGCAAAAGGCTGAAGCACATTTTTCATCTGATTTGTTGGATCCACACTGCGCGGCATGGAAGATACATTTAGCTTCCCAGGAGCTTTATTTCCCCTTGCTCTCAGAGCATATCGCCTATTTTGGAACCAGTTCCAGATCTACGATGATTTTTAAAACAGTGTCACACTAAGTAAAGAAGACAACTCCAACAGACTGTCTAGAAAAATATATGAATCGAGGATGAAACGAAAAC
Source organism: Odontarrhena argentea (assembly GCA_900406245.1). NCBI lineage: Eukaryota > Viridiplantae > Streptophyta > Magnoliopsida > Brassicales > Brassicaceae > Odontarrhena > Odontarrhena argentea. The sequence continues at coordinate 111,896 of OVAF01000033.1, forward strand.
CAGTACTTGCTTGAATTGCACAACAACTTTTCCCTTCCTCTCTGGTGTTTCACTGAGACGGATAACAAAAGTAACCACCTTTTAGATGACAAATACATTAAGAGTGCTTTCAGGGAAATGAATTGAGCTACAAAATGCAAAATACCTAAACTTCTCAGCAAGAGCTTCAAGAATATTTCGATTTGGCATTGCTGTATTATGCTGTTGCAAAACTGCTTCCATCTCCGTTACCTTATAACATTGACGATTAGCCAAACCAAACAAGATAAAACCTCTTCAAAGTTCAAAGATTTCAAGAACAATACACAACACAGAGGAATTCACAACATACAGACAGAAACACTTATGCAAATCAAAACCCTGATGCATTCTTGAACAAAGTAGAGCTAATAGATTACAGAACATGCATCGAATGACCTTCCAATATTCCCATCAAGAATAAAGAAAATTGCTCAAACAACAAACTGATTTCTTTCAGCAAACCCAAAACCAAAAACTTAACTTCGAATTAGAAACCCAAAAGGGCATGATAGAAACTAAAAAACTTTGAATGATTCGACTAAACTCAGAATCTAAACCCTGTCAAGATGAGTCTAAAAATCAAAGCTTCTCAGAAATTAACTCCAATTCAGGAAGCTCACAATCCCACAAGCACACCAAATTACACAGACTATACGCATCAAAGACTAACCTCGGACATGATAAATCGAAACGCTGGACCACCATTACTCGGAGGCCGACCCATAATTAGTTAATCTCCGTCTTCTCCCGAGAGCAAACGCGAAGATAGCAAACAGAAATTGGCGGCAGAAACTGAAATCGCCCCAAGTTTTTCGAATTCCCGGTGACTCACGACGGAGATCCACGACCGCGATTTTTCTCCCGTTTTTATATTTTTTTAACTGCGTAGTTTACTTTTTAACCTTGATCTTATCAATGGGCTTTTAAAAGCCCATTAAATAGGCCCAATATGTAGACCAGAAAAAACCTTATCCGGATTCTTTGATTTTTCAGCTTATCCGCCTGTAAATTTCTTTCTCAGTATCCAAACGATGGAGAAGACAGTCTTCTAGATATTTTTCTCAGTGTTCAATGGTTCCGCTTAATTTTACAGAAATGCCACTGAGAAGCTCTCTTCCTTTAACCTCAAGCTCACGTTACTCTTCATCTCCTTCTCTTCACGCATTGCTCTTCTATTCATTGTCAGCGAAACCCTCGCGCAACATTGTTCGGCCATTCTCTTCGCTTCGTACGAGCGAGCGTAGCAGCAATAACAACCGGAGCAATAACAATCGGAGATTGGATCAACGGAGTCATAACAAACCAAAGCCTCCGTGGATCGATAAGTGGCCTCCGTCATCCGCCGGAGGTGGTGATTCTGGCGGGAAGAAAGTTGTGGAAAGTAACGGTGGAGGTAAAATTCGGTCGGCGGAGGAGGAGGCGGAGGCGAAATTGAGGTATTTGGAGAAGGATAGAGGACAAAGTGCGATTGAGAGGATTGTGTTGAGGTTAAGGAATTTAGGATTAGCTTCGGATGAGGAGGATGAGGAGGATGAAGAGGGAGGTGGTGGAGATGTGAAGCCGGTGACTGGAGAAGAGAGATTAGGGGATTTGTTGAAGAGAGAGTGGGTGAGACCTGATTTGATGTTGGCTGAGGGAGAAGAAGAGAGTGATGATGAGGATGATGTGTTATTGCCATGGGAGAAGAATGAGGAGGAACAGGCGTTGGAGAGGGCTGAAGGAGAAGGAGGAGTGGGGGTGAAGAAGAGGAGAGCTAGAGCTCCGTCGTTGGCGGAGCTTACAGTTGAGGATTCTGAGTTACGGAGGCTGAGAGGAAATGGGATGTATTTGAGGGTGAGGATTAATATACCAAAAGCTGGGCTTACGCAGGCAGTGATGGAGAAGATTCACGATACCTGGAGGAAAGAAGAACTCGTGAGGCTTAAGTTTCATGAAGTGCTTGCTCGTGATATGAAAACGGCACATGAGATAGTTGAGGTCAGTTCCCTTGTATACTTTCATTGATTACTGGTACAATTCTTTTAGAGTTCAAAGTGGTTTTGTCAAAGGAATCATAGCTTTGAGAAACATGTGTGACCGTTTTTGGCAAATATAACAAAGACTTGCTGGACGGTCTAGATAGCCTAATGGGGAACGGTTTTCGTGATCTATAGGGACAATAATCACTAATCTCAGTTAAGTTGTGCGGTAGAATGCTTATAGTTCTTTCATGAGAATAGTAGAAACTTAGTGGAAGTCATATGATCTCTCTTGGGAACTGAGGAACAGTAACGCAGTTGTCAATTAGGTGAACTTAAGGTCTGTAAAAGTAGAGGAGGTGGAGCTGAGCAGGATTGTTGAAGTAACTAGACTTTGCTAGAGATGCATGTCTAAATTTTAGGTTGATAGAAAATTGATTGTAATAACTCTAATGGGCAGCGTCGAACTGGTGGAATGGTGATATGGAGGGCAGGAAGTGTAATGGTGGTATATCGTGGGCGTGAATATCAAGGACCTTCTGTGACCTCTAATCAAGTGTCCAGACCTGAAGAAACTCTTTTTGTTCCAGATGTATCTTCTTCTGGTGATGAAGCAACAAATGCCAAAGGTAATCAAAGTGCACCTCCGGAAATCAAAGATCCAATTGTCAAGAACCCGATTCCTAAGGAGAATATGACAGAAGAGGAAGCAGAATTTAATAGTCTATTAGACAGCTTCGGCCCACGTTTTCACGAGTGGTGGGGTACTGGGGTTCTACCTGTGGACGCTGACTTACTACCCCCTACGATCCCTGATTATAAAACACCTTACAGGCTTCTTCCTACCGGGATGAGATCAAATTTGACCAATGCCGAAATGACAAATCTTAGGAAGATTGGTAAAACACTACCGTGCCATTTTGCTCTTGGTAAGATGCTTTTTAATTCCTAGATGAATTTTTGCTGGAGGGTTCAGTTTGGTGTGGCAAGTTTTAGTCTCAATATGCACTTTACAGGTAGAAACAGAAATCACCAAGGTTTGGCGGCTGCGATACTCAAGCTCTGGGAAAAAAGTCTCATTGCAAAGATTGCGGTGAAGCGAGGTATCCAGAATACAAACAACAAACTGATGGCGGATGAAATAAAGGTACCCACTCCTTTTTTTTTTTTTTTTTTTTCTCTAATGTTAAATGTTAGAAAAAGGTTACTGTTGAGATGAAATACTAACACAG
>OVAF01000034.1:0-107646 GCA_900406245.1 Odontarrhena argentea
CGCTGAAAATGCCCCAACCGCCAAGTCCAAACGAGGTTACCAATCGGACCCTATATAACATTGTTTTTGTTACGTAATGTAAATAAAGAAAATATACATGTTTATTAGCAATAATATTACGTCGACGGCACATCAAATCCCTCTCTCCCTCTCCCCTAACCACTTCCACCCATTACGGCCCGACACTCACAATATTTTTATTTAAATAAATAATCATTAACTGCTACAATTTATTAATCAAGCTATATAAACTCTTCATTACCACCATTAATGATCTTCTTCCTCTTTTCCTCTGTTCTTCCAATCTTCACTTTCTGATTAAATTTGCAAACTTTTGATCTGGGTTTGGTTGATTACGTTTGATTTGACGACCCTTGTATTCGAATTTCAGATCTGTAGTGCAAAATTGAGCTCGATGGAGAACGAACTGTTTATAAATGCAGGAGCTTCACATCCGTCGGAGATGACGTCACCGTCTTCTTCTCCGGCGATGCTTAACTGGGTTTCGATGGAGTCGGCTCAGCAAGTGGACCCGAGTCTTAGTCGTAATCTGTCGAGAGATTGTTTTTACTGGGAAAAGTCAACGGAACAGAGTATTTTCGATTCGGCTTTGAGCTCACTTGTGTCTTCTCCGACGCCGTCGAATTCTAACTTCTCCGGCGGCGGCGGAGGTGGTGGAGATAATTTCGTGATCAGAGAGCTGATCGGGAAATTGGGTAATATCGGGGAGATCTACGGAAACGGATCGGGAACTCCGATGAGCTCTCCACCGCCGAGATCAATGATGGCGGCGACGAGAAATACGCCGTTGGCGGAATTTTCCGGTGATCCGGGATTTGCAGAGAGAGCGGCGAGGTTCTCGTGTTTCGGTAGTCGGAGTTTTAACGGAAGAACCAACCCGCCGTTACCGTTTAGTAACGGACCTGTTACTTCAACAGTTACTACAACAAGTAACGGGAAGCTGACACGTGTCTCGAGTACTCCAGCTCTGAAGTCACTTGCGTCGCCTCAGATTCCCGCCGGTAAATCGCCCGGCGAAATGTCACGCAAGAGAAAAGCTAAATCCAAAGAGTGTTCTCCTAAATCATCCAAGGTTCGATACTCCAGCTTCTGTTGTTGTTTTAAATTAACTTTAGAAGTTCCCAATATTTGATTTATATCATAGTCGTTAATATTACCCCATATATATTTAAGGACGTAACTTGTTAGTACCAATTTCGAGTGGAAAATAACTAGTAAAACTGATTTATGGTTTTGTAGGAGGTCGAAGAGAAGGAGGATTCAGATTCGAAGAAAAGCAAAAAATCGGAAGAAAATGGTGAGGGTTCAAAATCGGCTGATCCTTACAAGGATTTTATTCATGTTCGAGCTCGACGAGGCCAAGCCACCGATAGTCACAGTCTAGCCGAAAGAGTTAGTTTATTTTTGAAATCATTACCAGATTCATTGATCTGTTTTATGCCTTAGGTTTAATTATGTCCTAATTAGTTGAATTAATCATGCTTTCTATAATTTTGAAGATAATCTTATGGTTTTTTAAATTTTTTTATTTTTAAAGGTTAGAAGAGAGAAAATAGGGGAAAGAATGAAGTTGCTTCAAGATCTTGTTCCTGGTTGCAACAAGGTGAGTGATTGATTAATTTTTGATTAACTGAATTATTTGTGATTAAATTAATTAATTGTTTTATTAAAGGTTACTGGGAAAGCACTGATGTTGGATGAAATTATAAACTATGTTCAATCATTGCAACGACAAGTTGAGGTAATTCCCATTAGATTATTGGTCCACTTTTTAAAAAATTGTTTCAATTATTTCATAATTTCGAATTATTCTTCCTTAATCAATTGATTAATCTTGTCTTTAATAATGGGCAGTTCTTGTCAATGAAGTTATCATCAGTGAACACCAGGCTGGACTTTAACATGGACACTCTCGTGTCAAAGGATGTAAGTCACCGTCACAAACCAACAATTAATACTAATTGATTACTTTTGTGAACCAATCGTGTGTTTTTTGTTTCTGACAGATATTTCCTTCAAGCAACAATCCAATGCATCAGCAATTACTTCAATTAGAATGTTCATCAGAAACTTATCAAAACAAAACTTTACAATTGAACAACCCTAACGTTTCTTCTAGTGACATTGTGGACCACTCTTTGGAAACTTCTGAAACTAGAAGCTTCATGTCTCAATTACCATCACTTACTCATTTCACTGACTCTATCTCTCAGGTTTTTCTTCTCTTCTCTTGTTCAACATTTATCAATTTTTCATTAAATTTTTAAACAATCCTCTAACCTTTTTACTCGGCTTTGTTTTCAGTATCCAACGTTTTCCGAAGATGATCTACATTGCATTATTCAAATGGGATTTCCGCCAAACCAAATCCGCGATCCATCACATAACTTTCAAGGTATGAAAGCTTTTAAACTGTATTATACCCCTTACGTTTCATTATATCTTTGATCATTTAAAAATGTTGAGTTTCGTAATATGTAGGTCCATCAAACCAAGTACCATCATCATACATGAAGGCTGATCTTTGATAAAAACCATTATTTGGAATTTTTACCAAAAAAAATATATTGGAGTTTCTGTTAAAGGTCTCAAGGGATTAGAAAGTAAGAAAAGGATTGATGGGTGTACATAACAACAAGATGCTTGAAATTGGACCACACCATTTGCAAACTCTTTTCTACAATCATCTTCATAAATATATATATCAAATAACTTTTTTTTTTTACCTTTTGTTTTATGCCCTTGTGTTAATTTTTATGTTCTTATTCATTTGTGGGGCTCCATTTGTATTGTTATCCACCATTGTTATTATTGGATCCTGTATGCTTTTTTTTTTTTTTTTTTTAAAGAAATTGATATTACTGTAAAACTTTAGCCCCCTCAATAAAATACTATTGTTAGCATGTGATTTTTTATCTAATCATTTCTTAATTAGTCTCTTTTGTTCAAAAGTCAAAACTAATGTCTTTTTGTGATCTTCGGTTCATTGGTTTTAGACATTAGACCAAAATTTGGTATTCCGAACTAAAATATGTTTTAGTACTATTATTTTAGTCAAACTGATCTCGACAGTAGAATACAGATTAACTAACAAAATGTCTTTTTTCCTCACAAACAACGAGACATTATTTTTATCAAATTCTTTGACTGTTGATTTTAAGAAAACATCAACCTCTTTGGAACTGGAAAAAAAAAAAAAAAACTCGGTTTTTTATAAGATATTTTATTCTATCCGTTTGAAAATAAATGTTATAGAAAATCATTCCGTATATAAAATATATTATATCCATAAAATTATAAATTAATTCTTGGTCTTCTTTGATAAAATTTGAAACTAAATTTAATATTCTAAAAAATTACATTAAAAACCGAAAACTAAATTAAAACGAAAAAAAACATATATTTTGAAATAGAGGAAGTATTAAAGTTAATTGCGATTGTTTGATACACAGTTTGAAGTTGATATAACTTCACATTGATCATATGTATTATTCCCAACAAATTAGAGATACACTATAAAGGTAGCTTATTATGCAGAAACACTAATCAAGCAACACATCAAATCTGTAAGTAGGGTTTTGAAATTTCTAGTTTACTCTATCTCGTCGAAGTCAATTTCAGTGTTCGTTCACTGATTTGATCGTTGATAGTAATAAGTGTTAACCAGCTGTAGTAAGGTGTTGTGTCATTTTCTTGAGTGTGTTTTGTGTTGAGTCCTTTCGTAAAAAGACGCATTAAGAAAAAGTCTAATATGAGTGGTTATGAGCTATAAACCAAATGTGATCAATTAAGATTTTTTTTTTTTTTTGTATAAATGGGATCACGCCGTGATTTCGGGAAGTTGCACGGATCAAATTGTAATATATTCAAAGATATTCAGAGAGGTGGTCTCTTTCTATTCACCTACTTATAGAAACCAAAAACCGGCAACGACGAAGTAATCAATTAAGCAAAATACATGTCTAATCAAAAACCATTCCCACGGTTTGTTTTTCTTCTTTTAATTAAACAAGGTGATTGAGATCTTTTTTTTTTTTTTGGGTCTCGTATTGATCTTTTTAACATCAGATTAATATAATGAATGGAATTTTCCAAAAAATCTAATATGTGACATTACTTTGATTATTTAAGCAGTAATGGAGCTAATTCTATTAAGAACGGCACATGTAAAAAATTAATTTCTAAAGATTTTTTTAAAAACATTAAAAATCACTAGATCACCGTTACATTCCAAATTTGACGCAAGTAATAAAGTGCGTGTTTTCTTGATAATTTTTTTAATGTTTTTATTAATTGACTTGACTGCTCTAGTTACGATGACGACTTCTCCAACAAAATAACCAGTTGATTTAAAAGTGAATATGTTGGCACGTAAAACTCGACTAGTACAATGATTTATGTAAACGATATTTATCTGGTTTGCTATTTTGAACTGGATTAATAAAACATAAATGTAGTAATTTAAAGAAAAGAGAGGATCAACATTTCCTAAATTAAAGATAACGCCTTACATAATCAGTCACCTGTTATTAAGAATCACATATTTTCGTTTTATATAGGTCATATATATATGTTGTACATATAAGTTAGTTTTTCTTGAGAATAACTAAATATGGGAGTTGAATGGGCCACGGTTAATCCTTAAATGGGCAATATTAGGAACATTAAGTGCTTTGTGGGCTTGTACGAAACCTTGTTAGATATGGATTTTGAAGTGGGTTAATTTTGGGTTTCTCTGTGTTTGGCCCTACTTACACACACGAATTTTTTAGATCTTTGAAATGAGTATTATAAACTGTTCCTTCGAGAATGTCCATTTAAAAAAAAAATAAATAAATAAAACAATCAAGAGTAATCATTTTATCACATTCTATATATATTTTTTAAAGTTGGTAGCGAGAGAGATCGCATCGTGAGCTAGTTGGTTTCTTCTTTGTCAACGAGTTCGTGGTTGTATACTGGTATACTACTCCTACTCATATCGTATCGTGTAGCATGGCATGTTGTTAAAATATCTTTTTCACAATATATTAATTTAAAATTCAAAATTCTGTAGTCATGTTATGAAGTCACGTATATTAAAAAATTATTTTATAAGATGGGCTATAATAAAAATAATAAATTGATTTTTTTTTTTGTCAAAAGTATATTGAAAAATGACTAAGCATAATTGATTAGACAAACTTCCTACATTTTGCTTGGGTTTTAGCCAAATATAAATTACCTTCTTTGTCTCTAATCTATAATCATAGATTTTCATCTAAATGAATTACAATCTGAAAAGGCATTAAATCACTAACAATAATACAACATCCCATAAAAAAAATTTCTCAATAAATATTCATAATCCAAGAATAATTAATAAGTTTATAGAATTATCAAAATGTATAAATTTTTGTAAGTCTTACCGCAATCAACGGGTTAGGAAAAAAAAAAGACAAAAACATATTTATACGAACCCTGTAAAAGCTCTAAAACATACACACATGCTTTGTTCCCACCAGCCTAAACCATAATTAAATTCACATAATTATAATCATAAATATTTCTATAATCATATAACTTAAACTATTGATTTAGATAAAAAAGACAGTAGACGCAAAGACGTCATCTATATTTGTTACTAAGTTTAGCCCAATCGTCTTTCTCTTGCCCAAATTCTCAGATCTGACCACCATTCCTCGATTCTCTTCTTCTTCTCTTCTCTTGAATGTCTCGCTCCCAGAACGAGGAGTTTCAACAATGGTGGAACAAACAACGCGATAAGAACAGCAACAACAATCACGATGTTCTCTACACCGGCGACGATGAAGCTTTCCTCACCGTCGAAATCCGAACTCCTTCCGTCGTTGACCCTGACAAAGATCGGATCCGGACTCGTACCGCTCGTCAGCTCTCTCGTCTCTACCTTCTCAAGTTCCGTCAACTCGCTGCTTCCTTCGCTTGGATCGGTAAATCCTTCGTCTACCTTGTTCGTACCGCCAATCGACGCATTGCTAATGATAATCCTCCTTCCCTTTCGTCTTCTCGGAGATTGTATCGTCTAATCAAGGGATTTCTCGTTCTCGTTCTACTTCTTCTTTGCTTTGAGCTCGCTGCTTATTTCAAGGGATGGCACTTCACGCCTCCTTCCGTTGCCTCCGCCGAGGCCGCCGTTGAGGTCGCTTATGCTTGGTGGTTGGAGATCAGGGCCTCTTATCTCGCGCCGCCGCTTCAGAGTTTGACTAATGTCTGTATAGTTTTGTTCTTGATTCAATCTGTGGATCGTTTGGTTCTTGTGCTTGGATGCTTTTGGATTAAGCTCAGGCGTATTAAGCCTGTTGCTTCCATGGAGTATCCGGTTAAACCGGTTGGAGATGGGGTTCGATTGGAAGATTATCCAATGGTGCTTGTGCAGATTCCAATGTGCAATGAGAAGGAGGTAAGCACATGTATGTAGGTCCCTAAATCCTTAGTTGTATCTTGAAATCGAGACGAGTTGAAATGGGAAAATCAAGCATCTGTAAGTAGGGTTTGTTGCTATTTTACTCGTGATATAAGTGTTTCTAGATCCAACATTGAGCAGATTTACTTTGATCTGCCTGCTGATTCCTTCTTGAGATATTCTAGTTCCAGATTTTGTTACCTGATCTAGTTGGTTTTGGTCGGTGGGACTTGCAGGTTTACCAACAATCTATTGGAGCGGTGTGTATGCTGGACTGGCCTAAGGAGAGGATGTTAATCCAGGTTCTTGATGACTCTAGTGAGTTAGATGTTCAGGTGCTTATCAAGGCTGAGGTACAGAAATGGCAACAAAGGGGTATCCGGATATTGTATAGACATCGTCTTATACGTACTGGTTACAAGGCTGGAAATCTTAAAGCTGCAATGAACTGCGAGTACGTGAAAGACTACGAGTTTGTCGCCATATTTGATGCGGATTTCCAGCCACCAGCGGATTTCTTGAAGAAAACCGTGCCTCATTTCAAGGTGATCAATCACTTACCTGTCTATTACATTTTCATTGGAGTTGTTATATGATAATTACTACTTGGTCATTTCAAAGTATATCTAATAGCTTCTAACTATTACAAGTTGGCGGTGGCAAAAGTGAGACATATAACATAGCATTGCACATAGTGCAGACCATTCTGGGTATGTAGGTCCTCCACTACAATTAGGGAATGTGTGTCTTCCTTGCAGAGATTCTAGGATGAACATAAAATACACAAAAGCGAATTTGCTTCTATAAAATTTCTGTTCTTTAGTCTGCGCTAGCTTCATAAAATTGTCCCCTCGTAAACCAAGCTATTAGCAATGGTACAACCAATGACACCAGTATTTTTCCTGTAGGAACTAGGAAGTATGAACCCGTTTTACTGTACTTTTCTTTTAACTTCAAAGGCTTCTTCATTGGTGCATAAGTTGACTTTGTCCTCCTGCTGATTTCTTACATATTTGTCTGAAAGTTTGTACCAGCCACAGTGATAGAGTATCATTGCCAGTTGCCATACACTGCCCTTCCTCACATGACAATTTCTGTGTCTTTTCCAGGGGTATGATGATTTAGCATTGGTCCAAACACGGTGGGCCTTTGTGAATAAAGACGAAAACTTGCTTACTAGACTACAGAACATCAACTTGTCTTTCCACTTTGAAGTCGAACAGCAAGTTAACGGTGTGTTTATTAACTTCTTTGGCTTTAACGGAACTGCCGGTGTTTGGAGAATCAAAGCCCTCGAGGACTGTGGGGGATGGTTGGAGCGAACAACTGTCGAGGATATGGATATTGCTGTCCGTGCGCATCTTTGTGGATGGAAGTTCATTTATCTGAATGATGTGAAGGTACGTGTGTTAACTAATTTGCTCAAAAGTTTCCTTTTATTCCTCAGAAGATATAAAACAAAATGGTTTGATCTCATCTATCTGTTTCGCCGTCACACAGTGTCTCTGTGAACTTCCGGAGTCCTATGAGGCATACAAAAAACAGCAGTACCGTTGGCATTCGGGTCCGATGCAATTGTTCCGTTTGTGCTTCGTTGACATTCTTCGCTCAAAGGTGATATGGAGTAGTATATTTAGTTTGTTTTCCTCTCGAGAATCTATTATATTATGACTTTCTTCATAATAATGGCTCGGTCTGCTCTTAATTTGGCGGTTTTTTTTGCTACTGTAGGTGAGTGTTGGCAAGAAAGCAAATATGATATTTCTTTTCTTCTTGCTACGAAAGCTTATCCTGCCATTCTACTCATTCACTCTCTTCTGCGTCATTCTTCCCTTAACAATGTTCTTCCCAGAAGCTAACTTACCATCTTGGGTTGTTTGTTACATTCCCGGGATCATGTCCATCTTAAACATCATCCCAGCCCCAAGATCGTTCCCTTTCATAGTCCCGTATCTCCTGTTCGAAAACACCATGTCGGTTACCAAATTTGGAGCCATGATCTCTGGTTTGTTCAAGTTTGGAAGTTCGTACGAGTGGGTAGTCACCAAAAAGCTAGGGAGATCCTCTGAAGCTGATCTGGTTGCATACGCAGAGTCAGATGCTCTGGTCGAGTCCTCAACCATCCAAAGATCATCCTCTGATTCAGGTCTAACCGAGCTAAGCAAACTAGGAGCAGCAAAGAAAGCAGGCAAAACCAAAAGAAACCGTTTGTACAGAACAGAAATTGCCCTCGCCTTTATCCTCTTGGCTGCCTCGGTGAGAAGCTTGTTGTCGGCACAAGGGATCCACTTCTATTTCCTCTTGTTCCAAGGACTCACATTCGTAATTGTCGGTCTAGATTTGATCGGGGAACAGGTCAGTTAGTTTATATGAACTTTTACTCATTTTAAACTTCATTGGGCAATTACCAGTTGAAGAACCAGACCCAGGACAAAGTCAGGAACGAACAAACCAACTCATTTCGCAGGTCTATTCGTTACAGATAATTTACATATAAAAAAACAATTCATTATAAGTTTCTGTCTTGGGAACATTATTTTTATACTCTCTACTTTGGGTTGGTTTAGATTCTTTCCTTTTTTTACGGGTAGTATTAGAGAAAGAGCCATCGGAGAGGAGCTTCATAGACTTGAGGACTTTTGTCTTTGTTGTGGTATTAAGCCAAAACTTGGGTTTTTTGTTGTGCAAAACTAAAATTGTTGTTAGGTTGTTGATTTTTTGTTTTTCGGATGATGCGGCAGAAACAGGTTTAGAGATTTGTTGTAATGCCACTCTCAATTCTTTTGAGTAATTTGTTGTTGTTTCTTTCTTATGAATTCATTTATATACTTTGTGAACTGAAAATGTTACTTTGTCCTTTTGCAAATTGTTTTCTTTACTCATTTTGGGCTAATCAGTTTAACATGAAGACCAGTCTCTTGTATGATTTAGGGCCCAAGTTCACTCGACTCCCCCAACTTGATCCAGCACAACAGTTAAGATATCAAAACATTCGCTAAAAAGTATTCTTCTTTTTGTTTTCAATGTAAAAATAAAATATTGAAAACAACTGGTTAATAGATTACGTAAAATGATGATAATAATCTAAGAAAAATATAAGCTTAAATTATAAACCCAGGGTGCAGACTTATCATGACCTACTGGGAAATAGAAAATATCTAACCTTATCCCCATGGGGTAAATAAATGAAGGACAAAAGGCCAAACGGAAGAGGAGAAAAACATAAGTGCGATAGCGATATAGACAGAGACGAGTTTACTCCCTGTCTGATTTTATAGTTTTTTTTTTTTTTTTTTCGTTTTAGTGGAAAATCGGATATTCATATATCCAATTTAATTATCCTCACGCAACTATGGTGGAATAGAGATATTGATTCTAATTAAAATTATCACAGTTCATACCCATAAATCTTGGATTATTCCGGTTGAATATGGGGGTTGGTTAACCGACCTGAAATGTACTGCTGATATATATTTATGAAATTTTATTGTAATAATAGACAATGAGATCTAGAGCATAAAGTCACGTCACATCATTAAAGCATAAGAACGTTACTTTATCGTTTTTCTCAACTCTCTCATTAAGCTTTTGTTTATCTAGTTGTTTTATTAAACAAGACGACCGTTGAGATTTGTCTAGAATTAAGTCACCATTCACATACGGTCTTGTACTAGTGTTCATTTTACGTAACCTTTTCATTACACTAATCATTTTTCTCGCCCTCAAAATCGCCTTCTCCTCCACATATCCGACATATTACGTTTTTCTATACTAATACAATCACTAATACAACTCTTGTACAAATGTTTAACAAAAGCACACTAAATACAAAAGATTAAGAGAAATGACTAAATATTGTTTGAGCTGATAATTCAACTCAAGTTACATACACTAGTTAATGTAAATCATTAAGAGTAAGACCCAAAAGGGGAAGAAGAAGTCACGGTACACGTTCATTGTTTCTTTGACAGATTCTTAGGACATTATGTAAAACACAACTTAAAGCATATAAAAAAATCTACCAGATTATTTTAGTCTACAAAAACCAATTTTAATACATTGTATACAAAATGAACTTATAATGAAATACAATACAATACATTGTATCATTTGCTAATATAATACTCAAACTCACTGGCCTTTTATGGAGCACACGTAAACACTAGCCATTAAATATCGTCACTCTTCTCACCAAATAAACACATTTTTTTTCTCCATTAGCTTCACAAACAAAGAAGAAGAGCTCCCAAATTATCAACAATGAGTGTTCTACATCTCCTCACTCTCTCTCTGCTCATCTCTGTAACAGGTATATATGTCAATCTTCATTCTCAAGATTACAATGTACTGTCTGTTTCGAAAAGGTTACTAATCTTCTTATTTTCCGACAGGAGCAAGATTCTCCGGCCGACCAGGAATCAACTACGGTCAGCTCGGGAACAACCTCCCAACACCAACCGAATCAGTCACCCTCATCAAATCGCTAAACGCGAAACGCGTGAAAATCTACGACGCAAACCCACAAATCCTCACCGCGTTAAACTCCACCGACATCACCGTCTCCGTCATGGTCCCGAACCAGCTTCTCGTCAACATCTCCAAATCCAAAACCCTCTCCGACGACTGGATCCGATCCAACATCTTACCCTTTTACCCGCACGTCAAGATCCGTTACCTCCTCGTCGGTAACGAGATCCTCTCTTCTCCGGATTCCGATATCAAACTCGCTCTCGTCCCCGCGATGCGTAAGATCCAAAGGTCATTAAAAACTCTCGGAGTAAAAAAAGTCAAGGTGGGGACCACACTCGCCGTCGATGTTCTTCAGGCATCGTTTCCTCCGTCGAGCGGTGAGTTCCGCTCGGATATTTCCGGTCCGGTTATGAAACCGATGCTTCAGTTTCTAAACCGGACGAAGTCGTTTCTGTTCGTTGATGTTTACCCGTATTTCGCTTGGGTTCAAGATCCGACCCATATTGATTTAGATTACGCGCTTCTCGGATCTAGTAACGTCACCGTTAAAGATCCGGTTACGAATTTGGTTTACCATAACCTCTTTGATCAGATGATTGACGCGTTCGTTTTCGCTATGAAACGAATCGGGTATCCGGATCTTCGGATCTGGGTTGCTGAAACGGGCTGGCCCAATAACGGAGACTACGACCAAATCGGAGCGAATATCTTCAACGCCGCGACTTATAACCGTAACGTCGTTAAGAAACTATCCGCGGACCCGCCAATTGGTACACCCGCCCGACCCGGAAAAGTCTTGCCGTCGTTTATTTTCGCGCTTTACAATGAGAATCAGAAAACGGGTCCGGGCACGGAGCGACATTTCGGGCTTTTGCATCCGAATGGGTCTCAGGTCTACGAGATCGAGTTGTCCGGTGAGACGACGGAGTATAAAGAGTCGTTACCGGCGCCGGTGAATAATGAGGTTTACAAAGGGAAGATTTGGTGTGTGGTGGCTAAAGGAGCGAATTGGACTCAGGTTGGAGAGGCTTTATCGTACGCTTGCTCACAGGGGAATAACACTTGTGACCCGATTCAAACCGGTGGGAAATGTCATAAACCGGATTTGATGGTTTTGCATGCTAGCTTTGCTTTTAGTTCTTATTGGGCTCAGTTTAGGAAATCTGGTGGGACTTGCTCGTTTAATGGACTCGCTACACAGACCATTAAAGATCCAAGTAAGTCGAATTTTTTTAATCAAACCGATTGGTTCACTTCCGGTTTAGTTGATTTTATAACTTTTTTATTTTTTTGTTTGATTTAGGCTATGGACGTTGTGAATTTCCAAGTGTGACATTGACTACTACATAGTGACAACTGACAACTGAGAAGACCCGACCATAAGATGTTACGGCATTGATTAGTAACGAGGGCACGTGAAAACAGCATGATGTTACGGCTTGATTATTAGAAACGGCACGTTAGTAGTGTCAGGTGTTTAGTATTTATTTCTGTTATATTTATGATTTTTTTCTCCCGCGCGCGTATAATAAATAACTCTAGTGAGTTGTAATAAATTCATTTTGACGGGTAACGTAACGGGTTCCTTGTGCGTTAATTTGGGGGTTAATTTTGTGTTTCGTAAAGTTTACAAAATAAACAACTGTCATTTATTTCTAAACTATTTGAATTTTCTGAAACTGACAGTGCGGAATTGAATTTTAAATATCCAACGGCTCTGTCTATTCATCTCATAGTTTCATATGTCAAAAATCTCATATGATTGTCGGCAAATCTCATGTGATTGTTGGGGAAAAAAAAAGAAAAACTTTATTAAGGATATTTGAGGCTTAAAGGTTCGAGAGAATGGAGACCATTTCAAAGGATTTAACAGTTAACTCAACATATGTTGTTATTGCTTTATGGGAATCCGATGCTTACTTTTTAACAAAAAAAAATGAGAATGTTTACTCTTTTTAACAAAAAAAAAAAAAAAAAAAAATTTTTTTNCTGAGAATATAATACCATAGTTTTTTTTTTCACTTTGCAGAGAAAGTCAAAACATAAATTATGTCTGTGCTTTTTCTCTTCTTTTTTGTTTTTTTGGGCAGATGCTTTTTCTCTTCTTCATACTCCAAGTTCACAAATAAGTACCAACGGTAGATAAATATATTTTCTGAAAAATGGCTCTTTTGAGGCTTGTGAAATTCTTATTGAAACGTCCCAGGACAGGTAATGTTTGAACACAAATCATACAAGAGAGTAGACTCATAATCAAGACTAATTTATTTGTGAATTGTATAAATGAAACAATGATAATACTACATAAATTCAGAATTTTGGGTTTGGCTACGTCTGGTTTGAGCAACAACAACTTCAGCTTGAATTTGGGATAAATGAGCCTTTGTTTCCTGAATTTGTGTTTGGAGTAACGAAATAATCCCAACACATCCATAAACAGGATCGTCTACTCTGCATCTTGCTTCAAAACACAAAGATTTCACTGCTTCAACTCTTGTCTGAACAGAAAGTTGCTGTCAAAAGATCACCAAAATCCACCATAAATAACATTGTGATCTTACGTAGAGAAATTAGAATAGATTCACAAGAAGAGATTTGATATACATGAAGCATTTTGGAAACATTTCCAGCACCATAGATTATGTGGATACAAGCAAATTTATCAGGATCGTTTGGAGGGAAATAAGGTGAGAAAATGCAATCTTTTGGACATCTTCTTCTCGAATACTTGCAAGCAGCACATCTTTTAGTTAAATTCATCACAAATTTTATGAGTATAAAGAAAGATAGAGAGGATTGTGGAATCTAAAGGTGGATTTGGCTATATTTGTATCTTTGTTTTTTTGTTTCCTTTTCTTTTCCAATAATCCAACGGCTACTTTCTTCTAGTTTCTATATGTTGAGGCATTTACTTAAGGTAAGCTTATTAAAGCTAATTTCTCATTGTGGCTGATTAAAATATTACTGTTAGTGCTAATTCTACAAAGGAAACATTGATGTTTCTTAATATCTCAAGAGAAAATCACCTGATTACATTATACAATACTAGAGTAAGCTAGTGAACCTTTTAAAACAAGGAAAATTACAAATCTACCATCTTTCCCATGGACATTTTCAAATGTACCATTCAAAAGGGGATATTTTCAAATGTACCATTTTTTCATACATTTGTTTGTAGAGTTTTAGGGTTTAGAACCCTAAAACCAACATCCTAAACCCTAAAAATAGGTATCACCCCTCACAAACCGTAACCCCCTAAAAACTAAATCCTAAAATCTAATTTCTATTAGCTATTACATACAAAACCCTAATTTTATATGATTTTAACCCTAAAACCTAAACCCTAAAAAACCCTAAGTAAATTCTAAACCTTATAATTTTCCTAAACCCTAAGTCCTATAGCCCTAAACCCTAGCAAATAATTCAATTATAAGGGTTTTATACAAAATAAAAAGTGGTACATTTTAAAAAAAATTTGGAAGATCGTATATTTAAAAAGTGGTATGTGGAATGTGGTATATTTGACAATTTCTCTTAAAACAAAGACTAACGCAAGAAACAAAATGCACGAGGTCATGCCGAGACTAGACGATAGTTTTGTTATTTTACATTAGCCTTTTTAAAAGTAATACATAATAAAATAAAGTGTATTAGATTATGAAAAAATATTTTATGTATTTATAATCTTATTACAAAAATTTATAAAATTTAATATGATACCTTCAATTTCAAAGTGATACAGATGTTATGCTTTATTATAAAATATGAATAAAAAATATATATAAGTGTTATAATATTCTATGCTATTTCATTAATTGTCAACAAGTCAAAACGTTCCATAAAGACACATGTATTTAATTAATACAATAATTTATGGACAATTTAT
Source organism: Odontarrhena argentea (assembly GCA_900406245.1). Taxonomy (NCBI): domain Eukaryota; kingdom Viridiplantae; phylum Streptophyta; class Magnoliopsida; order Brassicales; family Brassicaceae; genus Odontarrhena; species Odontarrhena argentea. The sequence continues at coordinate 14,802 of OVAF01000034.1, forward strand.
TAACAGACAAAATCATTGATCATTATTACCATTAAAAAAATATAAAAACATGCTTTTTGTTATAATCCACAATTTGGTAAAGAATTTATGATCTACAATTTGTATATGTGTCTTTTTCTCTTCAGCATATTACGACTGTATGTGGTTTTCAAGTTCAAAACTTAGTAAAAAAATATAAAACATTGTTTTTTTTATATAAACTAGGATGTTTAATATTATGGGTGTTTTGTTATTTCAGATGTAGAACAAGCAAGTTAATATATTTTTATTTGAATTTTGTTATTTCATCATAAACAATCCATATATTTGATATAAACTCGAATATGTAACTTAAGATTTGAAAAGAAAGTTAAATTCAAAATATAAATCTAACTTTCATATGGTAAATCGAACATAAGCATTAGTAGTTTTTTTTTTTTTTTTGGGTGTCAAAAGCCTTATCAGTTATCACAACACAATATTGTCTTAGTCACACTTCTATCTTATTTTTCAAGATTTTTTTAAGAAATTTTTTTTGAATGGATCCAACAAATCTAGTGATGGGCTTAAACTCTAAATTTGGCGTGGACCAAAAGTGGCAGCAAACAATTGTAAATTCAGAAATGGTAGGAGCAATCACTTATCCTAATACAGTCAATTATTGATGCAGAAGTTATGGCTCATTCAGTACGCTCTCTGTTGTACACTTTGTTTGTATTGATGTGTATGTTTCCATACGAGGAAATTACTTTCTCAAAGTGAAATCTCAATGTGTATTAGGTGTTAAAGTTCATGGGCATCCAACTTAAAACCAATTGGTGATAAGTGGAGAGGCCCGATCCCTTTATATATTACTAGTGATCTCTTCTAACTTCCGATGTGGGACTTAATCCTTAATACGCCCCCTCGAGATGATCTCTGGCCATTAATCTCGGTATGTTCGGGCAAGGATCGATGGACCAATTGGGTCAGATTGATAACGGATCGGGTTAGATATTGTGGATCGATTACGCCCGTTTGGGCTTTGTGGGCTCTGATACCATGTTAAAGTTCATGGACATCCAACTTAAAACCAATTGGTGATAAGTGGAGAGGCCCGATCCCTTTGTATATTACTAGTGATCTCTTCTAATTTCCGATGTGGGACTTAATCCTTAATATTAGGTGTAACACAACCAAATATATATAATTTATATTTGAGCCGAAAACTCCAAGTTGAATTTAAACAAAGGTATATTCTTAAAAAGAATATTTACTTGCAATAAGTCCGAAGTGTTTTATGACAAAATTAATAGTTGAGTATTTTACCTGTTTCATTGTACAAGTCCATAAAATACAAAATGCTTGCCTATTAATATTCAAATCGCATTTCATGTGAAAACTTATTACGTGATGCTTGCAAACTTAAACTAATATTATTGTACTAAAACCAAGAATCAAATTGTTATATGTTAATTGATGATTGTAATTAATAAAGCGAGTCTGTTCAATATATATATAAGTTGGCTCTAGAAAACACCAAGCGGTCCGGCTCCATAATATTCAAATGAACAAATCATGATGGCGCACCTTAAATTTGCTTTAGATTATCGTCAATAATTGAGATTAGGTGTCAAACCTAAACCGGATGATTATTACAAAGCATAATCCATGCGTATATATATAAAATAATACCAACCACCTAACTATCATGAATATGAAATTTATAAGACTAATCTATGGACTATATAAATTATATGTTTCATAAGAATACTGTTTTAATTATAGCCTAATTAGATTATGCTTTTTAATACGGTGATTTGTATTAGTGACATCTCTTTATAAAAACAAAAAGGTATGTATGAATATATGAATATTACCATTTCTCTTTTTTTATTTATCTATATGAAACATATAAGTTACTGTTTTACATATAAGCCAATGAGATCTGTACACTTGGTAAATTGGAGATAAGTACGATCACCATAAAGTCCATAGACTACCACACACCCAACTGAAAGAGCCCACAGAAAAAACAAACAGAATCAGATATTATTAATTTTCGAAAGACTAAAATAGTAAAAAAAAAATATAAGATACTCTGTGTGAGGCTGAACCTTATCCAATCTTCGCCACTTCTCCCACTAATCCGCTTAATCAAAATCATCATCTTCTTCTCTATCACTCACAAATCCCAAATTTCTCCCAAATCACAGATCCTTAGGGTTTTAGGGTTTCATCTCAATCGATTTCAATGGATAGTACTCGTCTCTCAAATCAACCGGCGGTTCTCCCGTTTCTTCCGTCGCGTTCCCGGAGACAGAGCGGCGACGGAGGAGGTGGTGGTTTTGTTTTCTCGGTGAGACGGAAGGTACAGTATGGTTCGATGGTTGTTGTTGCGGCGGCGGGACCGAGTCGGTGTGAGCCTGGGAGTAGTCTTAACGCGCCGCTCGAGCCACGATCGGCTCAGGGGAGGTTTTTGAGGAGTGTGTTGTTGAATAAACGCCAGTTGTTTCATTACGCTGCTGCTGATGAGCTTAAGCAATTGGCTGATGATCGTGAAGCAGCTTTTGCTCGTATGTCTCTTAGTGTTGGTTCTGATGAAGCTTCTCTTCACAGGTTTCTGTTATACCCTGGCTTTTAAGTATTTGATTGACTCTTGTGTGTTTGAGCAGTTTTGGGAGATTTATGATGCTTTTCATGGTGATTGTGGAATCTGTGTAGTTGTAGCTAGCTTCTGATTGTGGTTATCTGATGATTACTTTTGCTCTGCCTTGTGATGCACGTTTTGTTTTAGAGTTTGGTAAGGCTTGTTTTGTTTTGACTAAGCACGTTTCTGAATCTGATTTAGTTCGTTAGCTACTTTTATTATGTTTTACCCATTTGTGTTATTGTCTGTGTTAACACTCTGCCTCCACTCACTATCCTGTTTTTTCAGCTCACTGTTACGCTTAGGTTGTACATGAGCCAGTCTATACTCTGATTGTTGATGCTGCCAGGTCTTTTACGGGCTCTGATTCGCTTATTTTCTCTGTGTTTGGCAGAAGGATAGCTCAACTCAAGGAGCGTTACTGCAAGACTGCAGTCCAGGACATAATGTATATGTTAATCTTCTACAAGTACTCCGAGATAAGAGTCCCTCTTGTTCCTAAGCTTTCTAGATGCACCTACAATGGTAGACTTGAGATCTGGCCTTCCAAAGACTGGGAGCTGGAGTCAATTCATAGCTGCGATGCTCTTGAGCTCATCAAAGAGCATGTAAGTGCGGTAATTGGATTACGGGTTAATTCAAGTGTGACTGACAATTGGGCGACAACTCAGATACAAAAACTGCATCTCGGGAGAGTTTACGTTGCATCAATCTTGTACGGTTACTTCTTGAAATCCGCTTCTCTGAGGCACCAGCTTGAGTGTTCTTTATCGGATATCCATGGAAGCGGATATCTGAAAAATCCTGTCTTTGGATGCTCTTTCTCGACGGGCACTGCACAGTTCTCCACCAAGCAGCAGCTGAGGCATTACATCTCGGAGTTCGATCCAGAGACATTGCAGAGATGTGCAAAACCGAGGACTGAGGAAGCAAGGAATCTAATAGAGAAGCAAAGTCTGGCTCTTTTCGGCACAGAGGAGAATGATGAAATCATTGTAACATCCTTCTCGAGTCTGAAGCGGTTGGTTCTGGAGGCTGTGGCGTTTGGGACGTTTCTTTGGGACACTGAGTTGTATGTAGATGGTGCGTATAAGCTAAAGGAGAATGGGAATGCAGAAGAACAAGAAGAGAATAGAAGCATATAAAGCTTCACGAAGATCCTTTGGTGTATATATAGAGAAATGTTTTCTTCCCCGAGCCTCTGGCAATTGGTTAGTTGTATAGCTTTTGCTTAGTTGTAATATAATATAACTCCGGGCGAATAAAAGAATGTGGTGGCTTTTACCTTCTGCGATTAGATCTCTCCGTTTTCTTTTTTTGAGTATCTGATAAACTTAATTTGTGAAAAGGATAGTGGTTTTTACGAACTTTCTAGCCACGAAACTCATGTTGCTTCTGCTCCATGAGATGATCTAAACCGATGAAGGATCATCCATCCCTAAAAAATTTCAAACCTATAAACCCTAACATTTATACTGGACAGAACGTACAACAGAAGCTTGAATCTTTCATTTCAATTTGCTAAAAATGAAAGTTTTTGTTTTGGGCTTTTTCTATCCTCGGCCTAAAATTGACTTGTGTAGGCCCACAATTTGAGACCTATCGCGCACCCCAAATTCTCACTCGTGAAAAAATCTGGTCTTCTGTTTCAATTCCGATTCTCTCTCGCCGGAAAGTTTCGTCTACTTCATTGCCTTATCGTACACCACCGTCACATACATACTCACCGGTAAGCATATTTCTTCTCCTACCTTAGGCCTCTCTCCCTGGGAATCATTTCTTTTCTTATCGCCTTTGATTAGGGTTTATGAAATCTAGTTTCCTCTGGTTTTGATGATTTTTAGGTAAGGAAGATGCCAGACGTTCAATCAACGGTGTTGGAATTTGTTAACAATCTCAGAAAACGGTAAATCTTTAGCAGTTCTCTCTGTTCAGAATTCATTAAACCCTGAGAATTTGGTGTTTTAATTTTTTGTAATAACATCCAGTAAGATCGAGGGCTCGCAGGCTACAGCTAGACATACTGTAGAGCTTCTTAGGTCCGTGATTTCGCAGCAAAGGGTTCCTCATGCAAACCAAGCTTCAGCTCTTATTAATGCTGTGAAAGCTGTTGGTGAACAGTTGGTTGCTGCAAATCCTGTTGGTATGTCAGATTTCTCTTTCTGTTTGCATCTTATGTTTCAATCAAGTAATGGTGGATATGATTTTTGTAGAGCTTGCGGTGGGGAATGTTGTGAGACGGGTTTTGCATATTATAAGGGAGGAGGACCTTTCTCTCACTACAGCAGCTATGGCTGGGTTGGATTTATTTGATGCAAGTGATGATGAGGAAGATAATAATAGCAAAGGAATTGGGTATCCTACAATGGCAGCAGCAGCTGTTGCTGCTGCTGCGAGGAGTACATTACGCCCTCCATCTTTGCAAACGCTTCTCGAGGGCACTCCTGAATCTGCGACGGTCCCTTACACATCCTCGTCGGGTGCTGATTCTGAAAGCAAAAGTAAATGTACCTTTTCCATGCCTTTGGCTCTCCTTTCGAAATGCTGTTATGTTTTTCAGTAGAGTGCCGGTGTTTAGTTATTACTTTGATAAGGCATGCGGAGAAATGTTAGTCTAGGAGTACGAGAAAGTTGTTTTGTCTTCTCTTTTACAAGTTCATGCCTAGGGTTTTCGTTTGGGAATTGCCTTAGACAGGGACTTGGAATTGGTAGTGAAGGTAACGGATTTAGGTATCGAGTAGTTTTGGTTTGGATTTCGGACCTTTTAGGCGTGGGAGAGTTTAGGGAATTCTAGAGCTAACCCTAGTTTACTGGTTACGTTTACTGCTGGAGTTCTCTGTTGTTCCGTGTCCTGTTGTTGAGTTACTGAGATATTTAATCTGCTCACATCAGTTTGGTTTTGAGTAATTCATCCTGCGTTATTGTAGTTCTCTGAAATGAACCTAAAAAGGTTATTGATTGTTGATGTTAATGGTCTAATGCACCTTTTTAGCTGCTGATAAAAGTTCAATAACTCGGAAGCTGAAGCATGATGTTATAGAAGGAGTTAATCAACTCATTCAAGATATTGCTGGCTGTCATGAGCAGATCGCTGAGCAAGCAGTAGAGCATATACATCAGAAGTAATTTCCGTCTCTATAGCATTACTTCTCTGTAACTTACCATAGACGGGGAACCAAAGCGTTTGTCTATCAGTCTCTTTCCTGGTGACAACGTTTGTATTGCCCTCTTTTTCAGTGAGGTGATTCTAACCCTGGGTAGTTCAAGAACAGTACTTGAATTTCTGTGTGCTGCGAAGGAGAAAAAAAGATCGTTTCGTGTATTTGTAGCTGAAGGTGCTCCAAGGTTTGTGTCTCCTTTTTCCAAAATATTTACTTCTCACCATCGGTAGTGCTTATCTTCTTTCCCCATATTGCCTGTTCCATCTATGTCAGCTATTGTCCGATTCTGTTGTATTAGGTATCAGGGTCATCTGTTAGCTAAAGAATTGGTAGCTAGAGGTTTGCAGACTACGGTGATCACTGACTCTGCAGTGTTTGCTATGATATCTCGAGTGAATATGGTACAAACTGAAATCCTACCTAGTTTCATATTCTTGTGTCCTTGGCTTATAAATTAATAAAAATGATGTGATATCGCACAGGTTATAATTGGAGCTCACGCTGTGATGGCTAACGGTGGGGTTATAGGACCTGTTGGAGTTAACATGGTTGCTCTTGCAGCAAAAAAGCACGCAGTCCCATTTGTGGTTCTAGCCGGTAGTCACAAGGTTGGTTTCTGACTTGTGTTTTTGGCTTAAACCTCTGATAGCTTAAGTCTTAAGAATCTCAAAACTTGACTTTGGGTTTTTGATGTATTAATCAGCTATGTCCACTCTATCCTCACAATCCGGAGGTATTACTAAACGAGCTGAGATCTCCATCTGAGCTGTTGGATTTTGGTGAATTCTCTGATTGCCTGGATTTTGGAGCGGGTTCGGGGTCTCCCCTTCTTCAAGTTGTTAACCCGACATTCGATTATGTCCCACCAAACCTTGTCAGCCTCTTCATAACCGACACGTGAGTCTCATATATAATATATTTTTGGTTCTTCTAGTTAGATTCTTTGATTGGTCCATTTTCATTTCGTTTACTTTGATTTGGATACGAAGCTTATGATGCTAGTTGTATTTGTTGTTACAGAGGAGGACACAACCCATCATACATGTACCGTCTTATTGCAGACTATTACTCTGCTGATGATTTGGTGATGTAGCCAATTAAAGGACTAGTTTTGTGTCAGTCGCTCGCTCGGTCATTCACAGTTGAAGAATATATGTACATTGCACAAAAGAACAGTTGCTCAAGAGTTTTGAATGGGAAAGCGAAACAACTTTGTGTCTGAAATTGGTTAGGCCAAGTTTATTTTTGCCGTGTCTCTTTTAGCTCAGTCTCAATGTTGTCTGCATAAACTTTTCAAACATATTTATTTTTTTGTCTTTTGTATTTGCCAATACGAGAATGACTACCAGAGGTGGACATCTTATTAATCGAAAGTTTTGGGTAGTAGTTTACAGAGCTTAAAGTAAGTGTTCCTCTTTGTTCCAGTTAGCGCATAACCGAGTTCTGTGATAAAAAAAGTAGTGACTAGTGAGTACAAGGACCCAATTCTAAATTATCACTCTTTAGAGTTTGTAGATCATTTATTTGGTAACATTCTTCTTCTTACGGGTCAATGAGAAACTAAGGAGAAAGAATTAATTTCGGGCTGAGCCCAAAGGTCAAAATGCCAAAAAGGCCCTTTTCTTGTGCTTGTGTCTTTCTTTATAAATAACATTTTGCCATCTTCAGACCAAAGTTTCTCATTTGTTTTTCCTAGCTCAGCTTGAGAGAGAGAGATTCTTCTTCTTGTTCAAGAACAAGACCATATAATAAAAAGAACATTACAGATATATACAGAAAAAGAGAAGGTATATACATATATATATATATACATACATACTCATATGCCAACACATGGAGATTGATAGATAGAGAAAGAAAGAGAGAGAGAGGAGAGATATTTTCTCACTTTCTTCTTCTTCTCTCTCTCTTTGAGATCTTCTCTCAATCGGTCTCTCTCTTGTATATTATTTTCAAATCAAAAAAAAAAAAAAAAAAAAAAAAAAAACACAAAGCTGCTTCAAAGAACACCGTTGATTTCTAATTTCTTTCAATGAGCTAGTGAAAAATTTCGTCTTTTGTCTACAACCTCACAAAGTTTCAAAATTTTGATCCTTAAAAGCTAATTTACGTTTTTGTTGCTATCTGGGTTTCCCCCAAAGATTTCGTCTTGTTTCTTTTCCTTCTTACTTCTTCCTCTTGCGTGGGCAATTGGCGCACTTCTCAATTGGTGAATTTGATTTTGATTGTGTTTTTTAGGGTTTGATTAGATCGATTTGGACCCTAATTGTGGTTTTTGTATACTATTAGGGTAACCTCTCGGAGATTGGATTTGTAAGCGGTAATAAGTGTATCTATTGATTCCCCAAATTGGTTTTCTTTCTTCACATTCCAATCACAAAGAAGCTAACTTGTTTTGGCGGCTGCTGATAAGGTGCTTTGAGAGCTCTGGTCTTAAAATTGAGTTACCAATTGCTTATGGTCTGGTCTGATTCTTGGTCTTTTGGCAGGTTAGGCAGAAATCTTGAGGTTCCAAAGGTGTGAAATTGCTAATTTATATTTAGTGTATTTAGGATCTGTGAAGTGGGTTTTGGGAAATGATTAAGAAAGTTTGGAGCTTGTGAGTGGTTTTTATTGATATGGTGGACTGGATCATTGATTTTAATCTGGTCAGGTCTTGGGAAAAGGAACCAGAAAGTGAGGAGAAGTGGTTGAAAGTATACCACTTTTACGGATTTGACGGATAAGTGCCATGTCTCGTTGCTTCCCATTTCCACCTCCTGGATATGAGAAGAAGATTAGAATTGATGCCGCAGACTCTTTGATAAAGGTTCTATATGATACAACTCTTAGGATCTATTCTCCTTTGAAATTATGATTTTTCTGGTGTTTCTCTAAGCTCGCATCGTGCTTGATTTTGTTGGTGAGTTACTAGAGTACTTAGGTAACTCATTTTTTGCCTCTAGGCTTTTAGAAATCTGATGGGATAAACTTAGCATATCATGAGACTAGAGTCTAGTGAGTTCCTCTACTTTTAATACTTTTTATCCTATGAAGGAGAATGATGACGAAATTGTGGGATTCTTTGTGTTGGTAAAATATGGAGCCTGTAAAGTGTTTGAGTAAGGCACATAAGAATGGTTGAAGAATTAGTTTCTTTTATAAATGTAGCACTACTGTTAGCTGGTCAAGTCTGTCGCCCAAAACAATTATGTAGAAAAGTAAGAAGTTGATATCTGTAATGAGAATCATCAATTCTGATGGGCTTGAGCTATCCCATATGAGAGGATCATAAATGCCAATTGATAAGCTAAGGAATCACCCACGTTCTATGTTTTATCATACTACTATCTTTGCATTTCCCTGCAGTAGTGGCCTCTGGTCTGCCCCCGTTGTCCTTCCTCTTCTTTCTCTTATGATATTTCCTAGTACACAGCTAGCTTTGCAGGATCCTTTGACTAACAATGCTATCTTAATGAAGTTAATACATGTGCTTTTACCTGATGGTTTGGATGTTAGATAATTGTATCGCATGATTATTGGCGTAAGAGTTTGCCTATTTGACTTGATGTTTACTGCCAACTCCAGGCTTAGTAATATCACTAGTTCCTCTCTGTCCTGTTAGAAATGTAGGAGCATACTTTTCGTTCACCAATTTGTGAGACATGATGCTTCCTTATTGTACGCTGTTGTGAAATGGACGGAAATATGATAAAGAAGATTAGTAAAGAGCTTAAGAATAACTATGTCGAGTTAAATAGGTACGTAAAGGAGGTTGTCCGTCTTGAAATAATATTTCATCTTGTTTCTTCTCTCAAAAACTTTTCTAAGTTGACCCAAGAAATGACAAGTAAAGGTATGAGTTCTTTGTTTGCCTTTCGTCTAATCGTTGCTTATATTTGTGTTGTCCTTTTCTACTGGAATTTAACGTACAGGAAAACCACAAGGAGAAGAAGCACAAGAAGGATAAGAAGGATAAAGAAAAGAAAGAAAGAAAAGAGAAGAAGGATAAAGAAACGAGCAAAGACAAACATAAGGATAAGGAACGGAAGGAGAAAAAAGATAAACATAAAGATAGGAAAGACAAAGAACGAGATAGAGAAAAGAGCAGAACTTCGGAGGACACGAGAGTTACTGATGTTCTTCCAAACACCGGGGACAGAGAGAAACATATAACAAAAACCTTGCAGAATAATGGTAATGGAGAGGCTAAGTTTGTACAAGACCTGGCTAGAAGGATCAGAGATGAAGAAGCAACAGAAAGTCAAAGTGCACAAAAGATAAATTTTCCTAATGGAGTTACAGAGAGCAACATTCCCTACCCAGTTCCACAAACCAACCATAGGAAAGATGAGGACAAGAGAATCAATACCCACAGCAACTTTCCCATGGCAAAGAGATCCGAAAATTCAGTTCTTCGAGTATCTTCTTGCATGGATCAGAAAGGAGACAAAGTTATGGTTAAACCAGTGGAGAAAAAAGATATGGTAAAGAAAACTGAACTACAAGAGAAGAATCACCGCAGGGATAGTGATAAGCCACTGGATAACAATGGGATAAAGAAAAGCGAACCAAAGAACATAACTGATAGAAGTAGTAAAGAGAAGAAAGAGGAGAAACTTGAGGGGATAAACAAAACTGGTCAGGAGAAACCAAAGTTTGTAGAGGGAGGTCCCCGATTAAAAGAGAGAGAACACGAGTCTGTGGATATGAAGAATTCAAGAGTACCAGAACTTTCAAGGTCGAGCACCAAGAACCTTACTAGTGAGGGAATTCTCAGCAAACGGAAGGATCCTGAGACAAACGGATTGTTGTATGGTTAGTCATTCCCTGATCCAACTCTTATTTCAATGGGACATATAAAATATTTAGATGTATGTGTATTTTGACCGAATACTAAATTCAATCATGCTATGTTTCCTTACCTTGATAGCTTATTTGATTTCTTTATCTATTAGTATATTCATTTTCAGTTTGTGTTAGTAAGGGATTATCGATTTTACTGATTTTTCGGTTTCCTATGATATTTAAATTTCGGTTTTCTTATGCTATTACCGTTCGTCTCTTAGTGCGGGTTCTTTAATTGTTATGCAGAGAATGGATTTAGGCCAAACAAGATACACAAGCCAGTTGCTTCTCCTATATCATCCATGGAAAATGGAAGAAAGTTGGTAGCATTCCAAACTCCTCCAAAGCCTAGTTCTGAGTTGCAAGGAGCAGTGTGTAATTCTGAGCTCAAGGAGCATAGAATTAACGGCTTCATTAACTCTCAAGAATTCAAAAGCCGTCCACCAGTTTCTTCAGTGAAGGCGAAAGAAAACGGTGAAGCATCTGCTAAAAAGCGCCCTCATTCGGACCTAAAGTATTTGGATCAAATACTGAATGTGCCGAAGAGGGAGGAAATGTGTGAGGTTGATGATGACGAACAAGAATGGCTATTAGGTCTGTCTGGTATGAATTCGTTAAAGAAGCAAAGAACAGTTTCAACTACTTCATTGGATGAGTCGCAGCAAGTCTGGAACCAGGCTCTTAATATAGAATCTGCCGACATCATAGCTCTCCCATATGTTGTTCCGTTCTAGTTATGACTTTATTCAGATGTTCATTCACTTCAACCGAGGACAGAGATCCTCCCTCGCACCGCAGTGACTTCTGGTCGTTTTAGCAGCCCAACAACGTTGATTGGTAGCCTGGCTCAACTGGGATAAGAATGTGAGTGTGACTGGGTACACAGCTTTTTGATGGCTGGAATCATGACATAGGAGAGGACAGAATAAGTCAAGTCAATAAGGGGCTGTGTAGATTCTAGAGTCATATCGTTTTGAGAGTGTGATTGTTGGAAATGAGATTTCAGACTTTTGGTTCAGTTTTGATTCTGCGGTGTCATCATCAGTAGATGAGAGATTAGCATTAAGTTGTATATTAGAGAGGATATAGAGGATAGGGAAGATCTTATAATTTACCCACTAATACGTTACATTTGTACCTACTTTGTTTCCCTTTTCTGGGACAAAATTATTCTTGGAATCCAAACATATCTTGGTCTTGGTCTTTTTTTTCGTATTGACATTGTTGACGAGATACCTGGTTAAGCTCAGGCTCTTTATGCATAAACAGTATTGGGGAGATGCTTATAGTGATAGTAAGAGTATTATACCCAACATTATGTAGATAGAGTGTTCATTTCCATGTCAGAAACAAACGAAGCAAGGATGAAGAATCAGAAACCAAGAAATAAATGATTTGCTTCCGAAGTTTTAAGACCTGGAAGAGATTATCATATAAGAAAAAAAAAAACCAAACCAGAAGTATAATATAAGACAACAAACAAACATGAAACCACTCAAATTGGGGAACTTGCATCTGTCTTCGAGATAGTTGTTGTGTGGATCTTGTCTAGAAACGCCGCTCTTGCAGAATTGTCATGTGAAAACCGACCCAAAACCGCAATGGTCGCAGTGCTGCTTCCAAACTTCTCAATTCCTCTGGAAATCATGCAAGTATGCCCGGCTTCTGCAACTACAATCACATCCCCTCCAACAAGAGGAGATAGCGTCTCAGCGACCTGTCTAGTCATCCTCTCTTGCACTTGAAGCTTGAACCCATAAAAGTGTACAATCGATTTTATGAGTGAACTTGCAACGGATTTGGGGTTTGATCCTTCAGCACAAAAGTAACCAATGTGAACCACTCCATAGAAAGGAAGCAAATGATGCTCACACATTGACCAGAACGGCATGTTCAGTTCACAGTGCAGCCTCTCCCTGACTTCGCCATATACTTTCACTGATTTAAAGCCGTTTAGCTTCAACTCGAGGTTGGCGTTCTGGAAGTTCATCATCCACTTGAGGAATCGAGTTGGTGTAGCAACGAGTTCCTTCCTCAATGGATCTTCCCCTAATGATTTCAGAATGGAAACAACCGCAGAGACAATTTCAGGGTCTTCTTCAGGGGACAATTTAGACGAGCTTTTGGCGCTGGGACACCACTCTTTCACAGAACCTTTTCTACACAAGGCTTGCGTTTTTACGCCTCTGAACTTCAAAAAGCTCAGAAACTCACCCCAGATATCTGAGCTTTCATCCTCAAATACTCCTGACCCAGATGAAACCAGTAGTTTCACAAATCCATGGTGGCTCGTCGAGTCCAGAGAGTCCAAGTCCAAACTGGGAAAGTGAATGTGAGAGCATTGGAGAACAACAGCGACTCCAGATGGTTTCACCCAATGTTGAAGAGCCGAGCATATATCATCAGCCAAACGCTGAGGCTCCTGGAGCCGCTTAGCAAAAACATCAGCAACTCGAGAGAACTTGCTCAGTCCTAAAACCCGTTGGCCCGCCGGGACATAACCAATGTGACACCTCACATGAAAAGGAAGCAAGCAAGATTCACAATAAGAGTAATGATCAAGATCTCGCACAACAACAAGTCCTCCCACTCCTCCTGCTTGCCCAACTCCTTCATCCAACCCTGCTTCCGGAAACAGAGCACTCTGAACAAAATCCTTCACCTTTAGCTTATAACCTGATCAAAAGAAACCACCAGACAAAACACAACTTCAATACTTTCAAACATTCCTTACTAGGAAACCTTGCTACTTCTAACTTATTACACAAACTGAAAGGAAGGATCATGAATCATCACAACAACACAAGTAGGCAACATAGACTAACTAAACAAGAGGAACAAGTGTGTAATAAGTACCTCTGGTGCCTTCACGAAGAGCCTTAGCGACACGAAAAGGAGTCTTTTTGATGCCTTCCCTATTGACATCTTCATGAAGACCTTCCAAGAGAAGCTTCACAGCGTCCTGGATCGCTAAAGTCTCAGGTTGATGCTCAAAAGCAAGCTCAATGCAACAATTTTTAATTCCATTCTCAAGCTCCAGATTCAATTGCCCTTCATCTAATGCCCCCATTGAACAATTCACCAACCACCAACCAGATCCAAATCCAAAAAAGGAATCAACCCAAAACCAAAAGCACAAATCAGAAAGACACGAATCACCACTAAAAAAAGGGGATTTTGATTCAAATCCACGAATCGAAACGTTGATGTAATAAAAAAAAAAAAACAAAAAAAGAGAAAGAAAAAAAATCGGAATTCTTAGAAACCCACTAAAACATTATCACCATAACAACGAATCTTCCCAGAAAAAAAAATGAAATTTTTTTCCAGGAAAATTTGAGAAACGGAGATAATAGACGCGGGTGTGGGGAAGAAGGAAACGAAGGGTTGCCGTTGATTCAGAAAATATATGTGGATTCGTAAAATCAAGTTTAAAAAAAAAAAAAAAAAAAAAATTAGAAAAAANGATAATATATTTTTAATTTTTAAATAGTGTTTGTCCATCAACTCGCTTATCGCAGAGTGTAATGTTCAAAGCATCTGCAATAAAATAAAAATAAAAAGTTTTTTTGTTGTTTTTTTTGCCTTCAATTTGTGTATACTCTTCAAAGGGAAGTTTTAAGGCGGCGAATACTTTTACTAATCGACCACTAGTAGTAGTTGTCCTGTCTCTTTCTCCAAGCACCTTTTTGGAATTCACCAAACCATGTTTCGACTGTTTTGTTCAAATTTTAGTTTGTTGTTGTGTTTTTTTTTTCACCTAATGGACCCATCATAATTATATGCTATGGAGTCTAATTGGAACCTAAGTATGTATTCTATAAATATGAACCCATCAAATCCAAACCGACTTCACCAACTCATACGAAACAAAATATTAGATTAAGCAAATTTATCAGTCAAACTTGCAGTTAAGTGCCTTCTCGATCGGAAAGAATGTATAACAAAGACTTGTGTATTCAATTAAAGTCGTTTTACTCAAATGATTGATTAACAAAAGGCAATCAAAGCACTCGAATATTTTTTAAACTCTTTTTTAAAAATAAATAAATCATATGAAAGCATCCATGCTTAGGAAAATGATAGAGGAAAAAAAACATTTTTATTGGATAAAATGATGATTTAGCCAGAATCATGAACCGTGACAACTTTTGTATATTAGCATATATTATATCTATATATATTATATATTTTATTTTATATTAGTTGTCATTCTATGTTTATTTTTTTGTTTTAGTTTAGTTGTCTTTTTAAGTTTTCAATACAAATTTTAATTTTAAAATATAATTTTAATCTTAAATTTTATGAAAACTATCAACAGTTAAATTCTCTTAAGATGTGTATTAGAACTTTTTAATGTGTTTTTTTAAGATGCTTAAAATAATCTATAATAATAATTAATACGATTATATATTTGGACTGTTTCTCCATGAAGAGTGACATAATGTTCGCCACGAAAAAAAAAACGTTTGTGTTGCACTTGTGTGAATATTCAACGACTACAAGATTAAGTGGAAACAGTTTAGCTTTTGTCTTCCTCAACCCACCAACAAGCCAAAGGTGTAAGAAGACAAAAAACTAACAGAATAAAAACCTGAATCTCTCTCTGCATAAACATTTTGGGCAAGAAAGATTGCCAGCATTATACTGATATATACATTTTGTAATGAGCGTGTGTAATATAATGAAGAAAGATTGAGAACAATGAGAGTACGTACCCGTTGTGGCTTCCATGGAAGAAGATGGGTTACTGCATGCACGTTCTTGTTCCTTTGGTTTGCTATATATTTATAGAGACAAGAAACCAACTCTATTGGGTCATATATGAAACAATTTAATGCATATATACCAAATATGTTTAAGAAAAAAAGGAGCAAAAAGTAGATTTGATTTTGGTCAAATATATCCATATATAGATATTAAAAACTAATTTTTATATTATATATCTACATCATAATCTACCTAAACCATTTTATCATTACTCTATAATTTCATAGTAATTATTGATGAATCTTAACTATTGCGTTTTATTAATATTTTTGAAAAAAGTAGATTATCTTTTATCAAAAAATAAAAGATTTTGTCCTTTCAATCACTGACATCAATAATATTATTATTTTAATGCCAAGTCTCCAATTACACACCACATAAATGTTATTATAATATTTATCTCAGATTTCCATTAATTATGGTGTTCATTCAATTTTAAATACATTTATTGATTCATTTATTGATTCCAATATGAAGTATGCAGCTAGCACAAAGCATTGAAATAACACAATCTTTTTATATTGCAAAACCTCTATAAAATAATGTTTGGATTTAGGAAAATTATTAATGTATAGAAATATAAATTTATAATTTATTAATTTATTGAGAGATTTGATAGTTGATTATATTTTTATAATTTTTATTTTAAATATGTATTTTACCTTACATTTCATATAAATTCTTCTAAAATTATTATGTATATAAACCTCTTTATATTTTCTTATTTATATATTCATATTGTTCCACATTGTGTTATATCAATAAATTTAGTTATTTTAATAGAACAGATGTTAATAAAACACTTAAAAAACCAAACAAAACTATTACATACTCAAAATTTAAGATTAAAATTACACGTTTACTTAATTTTGATGATGACAAAGATGAAATATTAATACTCAAAGTAGTTACATATAATAAACTGTTTACCGCTTCAAAAACTATTTTCAATATTTAGAAGTAGATTGAGATGACAGAGTTAAAAAATATTAGTCGCTCCTTTCAACAAGATAACCTTAGAACAAAAAATCTATAAAATTTCATATTTTACTAAAATTTCTCAAAGACACATAATATTATATATATATATATATATATATGCTTAAGATCTTTTATTATTAATATATGATATTATCGAGATTATGGTTTATTCAAAAAGATTTATTAATTTATTGTATTATCAATTGTTGTCATTTTTTACACTACTCCGATTTGGGATCGAACAATTTTTTTATTTTTTAATAATTATTAATTTATAGATGTTCTACTGTAGTGGTAATCAATAAATTCTATACTGCATAACTAAAAGTTTTTAGATATTGAGAGATACAAAAATGAAAAAAAAAATAACTAATACAAAAATGCTACAATTATTTAATAGCATGGTGCAACATTATATATTCCATAATAGTTTGTTTTTTTTTTTTTGATAACCGTGGGGATCCTAAAGGCTTTCTGGGCCCAAAGACTAATCCCACGAGACCTTGCATCCGGTTACGTGTTATTCCAACTTAATGGCAGGGCTAGGTGGCCAATGCGAATCGAACTCAGGTGACGGAGGTCCCAGCTGAGACTCCTTTACTACCTGAACCAACGCGGATTGGTTTTTTATGTTGTTTCCATATTAACCAAATGTTATTAGTTGAGTGGGAACAGATATAATAAATTTTAAAGGGAAAACTAGTTAAGGACAGTCTAAATTTTGTAGATACCTTGATTATAATTTATAACTAATCATGTACCTCTCTTCTCTTCCTTTTTTTTTTTTTTTTTTTACCCCANCGAAAGATCAGTAATATCAATTGTATTAGACCCTGCGATTTCTAGATTTTGAGTTTAATGTTTTTAAAATAGAACTATGATCGAATCTATTCAGTATTATATATTGTTATTTTGCCTTCATTTATGCCTTGATTTATTTATTTTTCTTTTTGTCACGTATATATGTCTTGATTTATTGACGAAACAAGTATACTAGTGTCTCTGATGAGTATACTCGTCCGCAAAAGTTATGTTAATCTTCATTATCATCAACAATTGTCCTTGCAAGTTACTTGTATTTTACACATTTCAATGTGTAGCTCGTGGTTCACTTCATGTACTCTGATATGTTTAAAATATATATATATTCTGTGTCCTTCTCTGTTGTTGTTGTTTTTTAAAACTGTTCTATACCCTGAAAAAAGTTTAGTGTTTTGATGATGGTTTTTGGTTAGCAAATCAATTTTAAATCGGGGAAAAATATCTCTTCCTTATGATTCAATACAAATTATTTGTTTTGAACTATAGACTCGACAAGTAACTATGCATTTGTACACACTTTTATTTCATTTGAGAATGCAAATAAAGAAACGTCTCTTTAATTAGAACCGACTCTCCTGACACAAAGCAAAGAAAACAAATGCTTCAAGCATCCATTTATATAGAAAATTTTAAAGCATGGATTACAACAATTTTCCTTTGCTAGAAATAGAATGTGTATACTTCATGTTGTAACTTGTAAGACCCGTTTCGCAGTTTTGAATTATGTTCAATGCTTATACACCTCGTATCCTTTTCTTTAACTCTGATTTATTTTAACTTTTTTTCTTATTAACTAACTTAAATAATAATGATATTTTACTAAGATTTTTGTTTACTTAGATTTTAAACATATAAGGGCATAAAAAAATTTCTATGCTTTAGGCATTATTTAAGCTTGGATGGGCACTCCGTCTATTCGTTAAACTTTTCCACACTTTACTTAAGAAAACTTGTTACGTAATTTATATAATATCATCGTACCTATGTAACTATGTAGTCTATGTTTCTAAAGCGAATTGATAAATAAAGATAAAAAAATTTGTTGAGGAGCCAGGCAAAGGTCATAAACACGGTTCCCCTTCGCATACAAACAAAAGCTCAATGCAACCCGAAAAATATGAATCACGCCTCGAAAGCATTAGTCACCTTTTATTTATTATATAGTTTTTAAAAAGTTCACGTGATGATAAATACTACTATCCTACGAAGAAACCAAATCACACTCTGAAAAGAGACAAGATATTGTAAAAACCAAATCATTATTATAAATTCAATTTGTAATGGTTATCGATTTCTAATCTACATAAATTTTTGCATGGGTCAATTTCTGCTGCTTTCAAAAGTACTTATCATTTTTTATTAGTTGTGAATCATTATTTTTAAGCAAGCAAGTTTGAAAATTACTAGATGAGAAGAAATAACTTCGTCGAAGCTCTGATTACGGTTAAAATTTGCCTAGACGATATGGAAAACTAATTAAATTTTGTACTTGTTGTATATGATAATCATACTAAAGAAAAAGAAAAAAAAAGCCACTCGCAATTATTGTTAAGCACATGACCTATTGTTGATTTGCATCCATATGTTAACAACTCTAATCCCTAATGTCAAATAAGAGTTGTGTAAGGTTAAGGATATGGTCTCGGTGGACTCGTGATAATTTCCATTTACATATATATAATACAAATTAATGTCTAATTGGCAAGACTATTATTGGAATATCTTCTGTTTTATATAATTTATAGGAAAATAAGTTTTTTTTTTTAATTTATTTAATTTGTATTCGCAAGGCTTTTGCTTACCTGTTCTACCATTTTTTCTAATACAACATTTCCGAGAAAACTATATAAAAAACTGATCACACTACACCAATTGTGAACCAAGTTGAACAAGATACGATTAAAGAAGGAGCAATTTATTTGTTATGGAATTTTAAGGTTTTAAAAGAAAAAGAAAATGAAGCTAGCTAATCATCTTGCCAAGTTGGCGAATAAAATAAACATAAAGAGGAAAGTTGTGCAGCACCACTAAACTACAGATAAATAAAAAAATAAAAAAGACACGTCTCAGAAAAACTAGACTTGGATCACCGACGAAACAAAGAAGTCTGGAAGTATTTTTGGGGTTAGAGAAGAAAACGTTTTGATTGGGCTTGGACCCCCAACTCGTGTGTGTTCACGTATTGTTTGAATATATTATATACTGTCTCGACATGTGTGTGTGATCTTTGAAAATTGTTTAAAGTGTTAATGTAAAGTTCTTGTGGTCCTTCGTGGATGTAGTAGGTATATGACCTCTGGCTTAAACCACTAGAACTACTGCAGCATTGAACAAAGAAGAGATATATATATAGATTAAAAAGTTAATATTACTAGCTCCAGTGTCAATGTTATGACAAACAAACCAATTGTTGGAACATTTCGAAGAAGTATTCTAAACAAAGGTTCTGTCTCGCATGATAATTGATAAGAGCATAGCATAATAACACCGAAGATCCGACACCACTAAAAGTCTAAAACATTGTCTTTTGCCAAAGACCTAAATTGATCATGAAACTCAACCAGAATCGAGACTAGCAAACCCATAAAGGCAATCCAAACAATTGCCGACAAGTTTCCTTCACCGACAGTACAAAGACAACTCTTTTTTTCATAAGAGACAAAATGGATTTTTTTGCGGAGGAAGACACTATATTCGGCTCGAGTCCAATGGCCACGATCAAAGGTTGAATAGGGCTACGTGTTACAAATCAAGTACACGAGTCTCTAACATAAAGGGCATCTACTATACAACATGAGACAAAGACTCTTGGAATCTTTTTGTTTTGTCTCGCTCCATGGCTAACTAAAAAGCAAGCAAGGCTTTAATGAGGCCTAAAATATATGTTTCTCAGCCCATTAAGAGAACCGGCCCAGTATACTCTCATGCACGTTCATAATAAACCAAAAAAACTCATTTACTTCTCATTTACTCTTATAAAATCAAAGTTTTAAAATTCTCCACCATAATTAGAAAGAATCTTTTCCTTTTGAACTTTCCAGGTGCAACTCATGCACAAGAGGAAAACAAAAGCCAACCTCTCTGCTCTCTTGCAGGCTGTTCCACGATTTGAAACAAGACACGTGTCACTTACTGTCACATAGTACTTTACAACCACTTGTCTTCAACCACGTTCCTTATTAAACCCCACCAAAACTAACCACGTGGTTTAACATCCATCACATCAGATGAGACTTTAAGACCCGTAACGGTGCTTTTTTTGCTGAGCTGGACTAACTATAACCTATTACACTGTCCTTCTCTTTTATCTCAAAAATACGTGGGACCATCTTCATTACATTTTCGCCACGTGTTGAAAGTAAACTCAAGACTCAAATTGGAACCTAGATTATTATCTTTTTCTTCAATTTTTTTTTTTTTTTTAAATGAAGAATATTTATAATTAAAAGTTTAACACATCACACAATCAATTAATATTGAAAATCATAGTTTCTAACTTTCTATACAAAAATTTGTACATCCAAATTTCAAAAATTAAACTAACAACAAAAAGCTACAGCCCCATCAATCCCACCTCAATTTCTCAACTCGAGATTCGTAGAAAGATATACTAAAATTCAACGTGTCCTCGTCAAAGCCAGCAAAGATATTAAGATATACATACGTGTCCAATGCTTATAACACGTGTTACACGTGTCATCCTAATATACAAACAAAGCTTTTAACCAATGGAAAAAAAGAAAAGAAATGGAAATGTGATTATTGATAATCCGAGATTGTAGCAATACATAAACTTTCCCCTAACCATTCTGTTAATTAACCATAATTGTATTCGAAACCGCCAATGTCCACTATCCTCATCAAACACGTGTCATGTCCCAAATCCTTTCCTTGTCTTTCTTTAGTTTTCTCCACTCCTTAAATTCCTCTCTCCAAATAACGTACCAAGCTTTCAAAAACCCTTTTAAGAACATAAATATCGATCTTTTTGGATTATCTTTTTGACGTTTACGTGATTGTTCAAATCTATCTTTATCAATGGGGTCAAAGTTTGGAGAAGAGGAGGAGGATGTAGAGGTCGAGCTCGAGTTATGTCTTTCTCTAGGAGGTCCTTTCAACAAGTCTAAACCAAAAGAGATTTGTAGGGATGCGCAATCTAACGCCGTTAATCTTGACGGTGAAACGAAGAAGAGTTGGATGAGGAGAAAGAGGGAACCGAAGCAGGAGGAGCAGAGAGAGTGCAAGAGGATCAGAACAGAATGTAACGGAACCTATAACGGAGTTACTAACGGCGTTAATTTGGATTTGAGCTTTAGCAAGATAGGAAATGGGTACGGGTCGGGTCTAGTTAAGGAAAGCAATAAATCTGTTACAACCGGGTCACCCATTTGTAGCTCCTCGGACATATCCGATCCTAGCAGCTCTTCTCCCCAAGAAGGTAAATCACTAAAAAATAAATGTTTAGATATTTATCCATATATGGAGTCTTAGAATTGGTCAAATGATATAAAAATACTCAGATTTTGCCATGATTTTTTTTGGAAAATAGTTTATTAATTGTTTACAAAACAAAATGAATTTCTTCCCAAAGAAAAAAATGATTTTAACTGCGTTTATGTTTTTAGATTTTTAACAACATTTTACAGATATGCAGATTGTTAGTCCCCCCCCCCCCCCNGAAAGTCTAGAAGAAAAAAAAATGGTAAAAATAAAATTAAAATTGCACCAGGTAAAGTAGTATTAGGATGTTATGATAGGTTCTTCCATATGATGAAAAATAAAAGAATTGTGGTTTATGCATGAAAAATGCTAATTTCTATAACTTTCGTTAAAAAATATATGTATTCAGGTGGAAGATGCGAGAATTCTGTCCAAACCAAACCGGTCAACAAAATCGGTACGGGAACAAAAGAAACCAAGCAGAGGACAGACGGTTCAAACGGTACAGTAGTGGTGGAAGCTCAAGATAGCTTCAACAACTCGGTAGTAGCCAAAGGCACAAGTAAACCACCTAAACCGCGTCCAAACGGTAACGGAGTCAACACCAATTTACTCCCGTTTGCTCAGATGCCATGTGTGACTAGCACCGGTAACGGACCCGAGGGCAAAACCGTAAATGGGTTTCTATATCGTTACTCGAAATCAGAGGTGAGTATCATCTGCGTCTGTCACGGAACGTCGTTCTCGCCGGCGGAGTTCATTGTTCATGCAGGTGGGACTAATGTCTCGCATCCGTTACGGCATATAACTGTTGTTCCGTCAACTTTGTAAACTGTCTTGTCTCTGTTATGTTGTGTATATATCTTGTCTCTATTGGTGATCTTTAGATTATGGGGTTACATCTTGGATTTAACGTTTTCAAGACTAATTTAGCAGTCTAGGTTGTTGCATTGCCATGTAAAAGTAACAAATTGTGAGATATTTCTTTCTACAAGATTTGGTACACTCCAGATGGCTCTACTATACTTTGTTTGTCTACTCGATTTTTGGGATTAAAAACTTATTCATGGTCGAAACGATCTTTCGTAGAAACGTAACTTTAAGGTTACACTCTACTAGATGGGGAATCATGGACAGATCAATTTTTATGGTAGTAGCCAGTAGGTCTCATGCAGAACTTTAATTTTGATTAAAAGAGCTTAAAACAATAACTCCCACAAATCAAATTATAACAGCAATCTACCCTTGAAGTTTCATCTATGTCATACTCCTAGTCCTAGAATATGAATCAATGAAAAACCAAAAAATATTTCACCAAAGTTTATCAAGTCAAAAACAGAAACAAATTAACAATTGAGTGGATATATAAATGGAAAAAAAAAATAATTGGGCTGGTGGGCCCGTGGAAGGCAAGTTAAAATGGGTCGGGTCGGGTCGGGTCGGGTCAACCCCGGTATTGTGTGGCGAGTAAACGGTTTCTACAGAGTTCTTCTTCCACAGGGTTTTGCAAGGGTTTTCTTTTGTGTGCGAGCTCCATCGAGCATGTAAAATGGTCCCTACCCTTGGCGCAAAGCTTCTTCGCCGATGTCTCTCGTCCAAGTTTCTATACGATTTTGGCAACCAGGTTGATTCTCCTCCCCTCTCTCTCTCTCCCCCGATTTCCAATTGGCTAACTTGCTGTCTATTGGAATCTGCAGCATGTATCTGGTGGGAGTTTTAGGAGATTGAATACGGGTGTTGGCAAAGTGCTTGGAGATTACGCTTCAAATTCTGGTATTTTCTTTATACCAAATGTCACTGTTTGACTAGTATGATCAACTTCATCTTCTATTTAATGTAGGCCATGATCGGAAATGGATCAACTTTGGAGCTTTTAATACCAATCTTGGTTCAACAAGGTCTATTCATGGAACAGGTGCCATCTCAGCTTCCTTACTATATTATAACTCATGATTCTTGTTACAACTTTTGATGTTCCCCGTTTCTCAATACTAGGTTCTTCATTCATGCCCTCTAAGGATTACTATGAAATTCTTGGAGTGACCAAAAATGCTCCAGAAGGTGATATCAAAAAGGCTTATTATGGGGTAGGAACAATATGCTTGCATCTTTTTTTGTTTTTTCCTTTTAAGATGAAATCCAATATTTTCTCCTATCTTCTTACAGCTTGCTAAGAAACTCCATCCTGACATGAATAAAGATGACCCAGAGGCTGAGAAGAAGTTCCAGGAGGTTTCAAAAGCATATGAAGTGAGTTTCACATCTTATACCAAGCCCTTCTTTATTATCATCTCATACTCAACTGCTTTCTGTTTTCTTCTATCAGATTTTGAAAGATAAGGAGAAGCGCGACCTTTATGACCAGGTTCATAAGCCTCATAAATTTCCGTTATCGCAACCTGGATTTTTTTTTCAATTGCTCTCTCGAACTACCTGAGTTTTGCTGTCATCCCTGCAGGTTGGGCATGAGGCATTTGAGCAGAATTCTAATGGTGGCTTTTCAAATGATTCAGGCTTTGGTGAAGGATATAACCCTTTTGATATCTTTGGGAGTTTCAGCGGCGGCGATGTAATACCTTTCTTTTTTGCTTTTCCTCTAATGTGTTCCACTTGAATAAATATCCTCTACTAACTAGATAGCCTTCAGTTGATAATAGCCCTTCGTATTTCATCGAAGTTGCTAATTCGTTTTTCCTTCGAAATAAATATGGCTAACTTATCAACATCCATTGCTTACAACTTACTTTTTTTTTTCAAACTTCAGATCTTCGGCAACATATTTAGACCAGATATCGGAGGTCAAGATGTCAAGGTATTACCATCTGCTTATTTTGAGAGAGATGCATTTTTGTTCTCGAAGATTAACACATTTCTTGCTCTTTCCTTTCTTATGGTTGTAAGGTTTTGCTTGATCTTTCTTTCATGGAAGCTGTTCAAGGATGTTCCAAAACTGTGACTTTTCAAACTGACGTGGCTTGTAATACGTGCGGTATGTATATTTTGTCACGGTCAAGTGCTTTATCTGTTGATATCGTCTCGGTCTCAAGTTACTTTTTTTTTTTTCTTTCTTGTTTAGGTGGACAAGGTGTTCCTCCTGGTACCAAGCGTGAAAAATGCAAAGCCTGTAATGGCGCTGGGATGGTGAGTATTATGTTACAAAGCTTTAGTTTGAACACTGTAACTATAATTTTTGTTTTTATTATGGTTTTAAACTGCTAGTTTTATATATATATATTTTTTTTCAGACAACAATGAGAAAGGGTATATTAAGCATCCAAAGAACTTGCCAGAAGTGTGGTGGAACTGGTCAAACAGTCTCAGTATGTTATATTATTGCACTTTTTATATCATTTGCATAGTGTTTATATGTGAATGAATGTCTACATATTCCTGAAGACACACACACACACACAGTATTCACTTAGATTTAGTTTAAACGTTTGGTCTTTAATTAGGTTTCTTTAACTATTCGACTGCTCAGTTTGTGTCTTGGTATTACTAGAGTTACTGCAAATCCTGCAGAGGGGCTAGAGTGGTTCGAGGACAAAAATCAGTGAAAATCAGTATCGACCCAGGTAATGTTTTGCATTTCGGTAGGTGATAAAAACTATTGGCTAGTCGTTATCCCTTTAACCTCTTTAATTGTTCACATTCGTCTCATCTTTCAGGAGTTGATAATAGTGAAACATTAAAGGTGGCAAGGGTGGGTGGGGCTGATCCTGAAGGTGATCAACCTGGAGATCTGTATGTTACTATCAAGGTGACTTTACTGAACTCAACTTCAATGGACAGTCCTGGCTAATAATTTCATTCTCAATAACTCGGCTATATTCCTCTTCAGGTCCGCGAGGATCCTGTATTTCGCAGAGATGGATCAGATATTCATGTAGATGCGGTTCTCAGTGTTACCCAGGTGAAACAACATGCTCTTGTCAATCCTTTCTCTAAATGTTTTGTTGGTATAGGTGCCTTATAACTGAGTTATACTCTTCATCTATTGTCAGGCCATTCTTGGAGGAACTATTCAAGTTCCAACGCTCACTGGTGACGTTGTTGTGAAGGTTTCTGATTTTTTCTCACATTTTACATGCTTTATGATTTTACATTAGTTATATCGACCGTAAAAAATGCTTGCAGAGAGTACACGATTTCTACTGTGTGAACTAGCATTTGACAACGAATGAAAGCAGATATGCTCCGCTTTAAAACTTCCGAGTATCTTATTCTTTGATGAAAAAAGCGGATTAGATTTTTGTTTGCTACCTAACTGCTAGGGTTGGTCTGAAATTTTTTCCTGCAATCTAACTTGGAAACTCTTTTCTGCAGGTTCGTCCTGGAACCCAGCCTGGTCAGAAAGTAGTGCTAAGAAATAAAGGTCAGTTCTTTTGGCTTGTCTACATTAGTTCAATTGTGGAATACCTGAAAGATTATGACTTCTGAGTGTGGTCTTCCTAACCTGCTGTTATTACCGTGTCTCTGAGTATGAAGAGCCAGACGAAAAAAACCCAAGTGCTAAGTAGATTCCTGTTTGCTTAATATTCAAATCACATGCTTTTGTTTACCTCACAAACAGGTATCAGAGCAAGAAAGTCTACTAGATTTGGGGATCAATATGTGCATTTCAACGTCAGCATCCCTGCGTAAGTCCCCCATAAGTTATGTCTAGAAATGATATAATAGTCAGGTTGGCACATGAGATCCCTTATGTTTGTTTATGCATTTTGTGGGACAGAAATATATCGCAGAAACAGCGTGAACTGCTTGAGGAATTCAGTAAAGAAGAACAAGGTGACTACGAACAGCGAAGGGCTTCCGGGGCTTCCCAGTGAAAACACTATTAAATACTAGCCTGGATACCTATTTTGTGGCTGTGTTATAAAACCATGCATCATCATTCTACATGGATATATATCAATCAAACATGGTTGCGATTATATGTGCTGTTATTGCCAGTTTGGATAGCATTGGTTATTGAAATGCGCAATCTCATGATTCTTTTGGAACCGTTCATGGTTGTTCATATTTTCTGAGTTTTATACCCCAGTGGCAAAACATCATGTTGTTGAACAGCTGGGATGGTAAATACCATTTCCAAGAGGATTGACCATATCTTGATCAACGAATAATGCTAATAAGGGGGAGAAGTTTGTGATTTTAGACCTTGGCTACCAGTAATGCCAGTTAAAGGACGAACATTAGAGAATAGTAACTGAACATGACTAGTGGTGTAAGATGGTTATAGTGATAGAAACTTGAGAAGTAAAGTTCTGCTATCAGACGATAAACACAGTGAGGTTTTGATTTATGTAATGGCATCAGTAGTAACAAATATTTGGAATCGAAGAAGCATATTTTGGGGTTTTATTCAACTAAGAAACTGGTTATTGCGCTTATGATCAATAATAGTAAAATAACCCAGAACGGAGCACTTGCAAATTAATGAAAACTTCAAATAAAGTTTTAAATCAATCTCCTGAAAACATAATTGTTACATAAACATTAAGGCAAAACCAATTGATTTTATTCATTCATCACAGGCTTGTTGTCGCTAGCTTTGGGCTTCTGATCTCTTGGCTTATCCTCAATTTTCCTACATAAGACGATTACAAAGAAGAATTAAGATCACTAAATGACAAAACAACATATCCAGACACAACACCTATCTATCATCAGATTTCTGGATCAGACAAAAGGAAAAGAGATTGGTACCTTTTGTCCGAAAGGCCTCCCTTGTGGCTCAGAAATGATCTGAAGAGAGCGGAGTTGACGTCGTAGATCATGTTCTTCTTCCTTTTTCTCGATCTCAGATACTCTTTAAGCTCTTTAAGCTGCAACACGGAACAGATGACGATAACCCTAAGACTCCACTTTCAGACTCTTTTATAGTGTCTTCACCAATCGGGTTGGGCCTTTCCTTCTTTTTATGGGCGTGACCCACTTAACATAACCATTCCAGAATTTTTCTTTTCGGATTAGCACGAATCATTGTTTTTCTTATTATCCAAATCTCAAAGGTGAAAGAACAAAATTCTAAATTGTTTTGGGCAGAAGAAACGACAAAGCGATTCAATGTCAAAAAAAAACATTCTACTAAATATATAAACGTAACAAAGATAAGAAAGAAAAAGCTTGATCAAATCCCATTTATACACACTCGAGTCATGCGGACATCAAAGAGTAACAATTTCCTTTCCCTAACAAAACAAGCATACTCATCTAGGTGATGATGGTGTTTCATGAGAGGAGGGAGACGAGAGATACGAATTCAAGCGCAACTCTTCCCTTTGATCTTGTGTTTATTACAAAATGCTCCGGGTATTTCCTCAGTAGCATTAGCAGACCGTACCATGGTTTACCCTGTGCTTCAGGGGCAGCCCAGTCCTCTTGTGTCAGATATCTTCTTACTCGACTGTGATGCCACACGTTTCCATACTTCTTTAGAATCTGTCATAGACCAAGCACTATAATGCATTAGCAACTATCACAATCACAAAGTAGCTGATTTATCGAAACAGGCCTTAGTTGCAATCCTGATTCAAAACCCCTGTAATTAATATATAGGATTTATACTATCAAGAATTTCACCGAATTAAGTACCAAAATCCAACTGGATAACTGATATAAACCTAGCCCTACACTGATACTCACAATGGTTTTAGTGAGCTAACAGTACCAATGATATAGCTTATCAAGATTTAAGACTTCCCACAGCATTTGGAATCAAATTGCTTTAAGTATCATCAGTGCGGTGGGATACAAAAATTTCACAATGACTTAAGTACTGAATGAAAAGCTAGCATTTAAGGGGGGATATTCCCATGAACTTTCTATAGATTGTTATAGACCTAATAACAGGCTAAATACACACTTGTAAGAAACAGTAATTTTGATCATAGCAAAACTTAGGTTCTGAACTAAATGAAGGCAGGAAGATTTCTAGTAAGAACTAACCACCGAATGAAGTTTTTCCATAGGCATCCACTCTCCCGGACCACACAAATCAGAAAGCACAGTAGCAACAGATGATACAACATCCTTTTCCTCCAACTGCAAAACCTGTTGATCATCAGCTTCACGATCTACCTTTGTTCTTCCCTCTCTCTTCTTCTCTACACACATAAAGCAAATACAATATCATAATGTTACTATCAATTCTCCAACCTCAAACAACGTTCAAGAGAACACAATCACTACAACTTAAACACTCAAACAAGCAATGGTGTGTTCAAGCAAGCATCATTTATGAGTTTACCACCAGAAGCAGCTGCAGACACATAACCTTCAAGCCCATCCCTTCTCGTTTTCTTCCCATTGCCTCTGATATTCATATCTTCCTCTTCGTCATCATCATCATCATCCTCATCCTCATCATCTTCATATTCATACAACTCCCTACTTCTTCCACCTTTCTTACCCGACCCGGAACCAGGGCCCGACTGATAACCATGAAACGGAACAACCGCCCCAGCACTAACATGCCCTGGGACATGGCTCCTAGGTCCCATCGGCCCACCTAGAATACTCCGAACCGGAAGCAGAAAGTAAAACTCTTTATCCCCAATCTGCAACAGATCCTGTGAGTCTAACTTCACATTAGGGTTCCCAGGAAGATGAAGAACACCTTCAACGAGGCAACCATTTTTGCCGAGAACCTCGAGAGAGAAACGACGTCGCGTGAAGTCGTAGAAGATCCGAGCGTGGTTACGCGAAATGTTCATCCCGCCGCCGAGTGATGATAAGTCGACGTCGACGGTTGATTTTTTGGAATTCCGGCCCAGCATGATTGAGTATGACTGCATATAATACTCGAAATCCTCTCCTTGAAGCTTAGCGAATCCTACCTCTACATCACTTCCGCCGCCTCCAATGGCAGTCGATGCCATCCCGTGAAAATATCTCCGGCGATTGATCTGATCGGTTTCTGAAATCGGAGAATCAAAACAGGAACGGGATTGCTAAATTAGGGCTCAAATGAGAAAAGATCTGTTTGGAACCCGGTTTAAGCTTATCCAAGGTTCACGTAGGTTAAAGGGAAACCAAAATTTCGTTTGAAATGAGTCAATGACCATTATACCCTGTACCGTATTTACAAACCCTAGTGACAAAGATATTGTTTAAAACAGCCGAAAGGTTCAAGCTTTTGAGTTTTGACTTTCAGTGAGGAGTCGAAAGTTTCGTTTTTTACAAATTGAAATTGAAATTGTTTTTGCTGTAGAAGATAGGCCAGGTTGATTTTGTTTATGGGTTTGATTGTTAAGTTGCCAAATGATGATTGAAAAATTTGCGCAAGGGTTTTGAGTTTCGGAAGATTGGAGGAAACTCTGATCTGAATGAAACCGTGACAAAATCATTTTCATATGCTAGACTCTGATGGCTGCTAATTAGTATGTCAAAGACTTGTCAAAATCATTTTGGTTAGATGGTTTGATTCGGATAGTTAGATTTGTCAAATTGCAAATTTTTTTGTTGGTTAGGATCTGAGATGGAGAGCTCTCCCTCCTGTTCTCATCTTTGCCAAAGTTATAGCACACATCTCGGTTTTCACCCGATGGTTTTTGTAGATTTTCTGGGGTAGAGTATGTTGCTTTGATGTGTGGGAACTATGCGTCCAAGGGATTAGAAGATTGTATTTGTAATCTCAAGGAATCATTGAAGTCATTTTATGGCACCAAAGTGCATTCATCTAGTCCGGAATCCGGTATATATATTATGAGTGTTTTTTTCTGGTATATATAATATGAGTGTGATTTTGAAGATTTGGTTTTTATCAAATGAAATTGTTTCATTTTTCCTAGAAGGTTACCCTTTAGTGATTGATTATGGTGTTCTTTGGTTTTCGTTATGTGCTTTGGTCCTTAAGTTGCCAAATGATGATTGGAAAATTTGCGCAAGGGTTTTGAGTTTTGGAAGATTGGAGGTAACTCTGATCGGAGTGAAACCATGACAAAATCATTTTCTTATGCTAGACTCTGATGGCAGCTGATCAGTATGTAAACGAGTTATTAAATTTAAGTTTGGATAGATGGGTTTGAATTTTTGTTGTAGGGATTAAATGTCTTTCTTCAAATTGGACCTTTTTGGCTTGTTTTGAGTCTGATATGACGAGAAGATGACTGAGAAACACTAACATAGAAAAGTATTTTCTCAAAGATGTTAGGAGACTATGACTTAAGAATGAGATGGCCTATTGTGGCCTTCTCCAGTCTTCCCTCAGTCCTAGTCTCCCTTGCATTGTGGCCTTCTCTCCCTCTTTTTGTCATTTTGTCATGTTATTTAAACTGTCTTATGTCACTAGATCGGTATAATAAATTAGAAGACTCTTAACCAGTATAGATTTTGCTGAAGGGGCATTGAGGTCCTGACTCTTGTATTGTATAATCCAATAGACTGTGAGGAATAGTTAATTTTTTCTCCACATTTTGGTGGGTTGTGGGTTGGGCAGCATTATATGGTTCTATGAGCTACCAGGATTATGCTAGTAACATGTAATGGCAGCCAACTCAAGATTATAGCCTGAGTTGTGTGATTTGAGATTCTAACAAGCTCCAAGTATGCGGGGAAATTGTGAAAGTGGATTGATTTATGTACGCATCAAGTATTGAAGCATTAGTGCAATACCTGATTTCTTTGATTTGATTTAGTCCTGGTTTCCGGTGCCTGTATTCCTTAGTAATGCAATACATGATTTGTACATGAATCCTCGTTTCAAGGGCAATGGAGTATTGTAGTCAAGGTCTTTAGCCTGCTGGTGGCAGTCTCTGCCTTTTGGATTGCTTTAGTCTTCCGAAGCCATACTTCAGAGGTTTGGTTGCCCGTTTGTTGGTACTTTTGTTTTGGTTATACTCAGTTAGCTGTAATAATGTTTTTGTTTGCACCAGCTACTACTTGTATACTTTGTAGTGTCGTCACTTGTAATGGCAACGAGTACAAGTTTTATACTTTTTAGTGTCACTTGTAATGGCAACGAGTACAAGTTTTATTAAATTGCAAAAGTGTAGAGTGGAATCTTGGTGTGATTTGTTAGGTGTGAATGCGACGACTTGATATACCTCAAATATTTATTGGTAACTACTAGCCTTTACAGTTTAAACTACATCGGTTTAGATACTTAGACGCTAAAATCTGAATCTTATTTTCTAATATTTGTTCGATCATAGTAATGGTTGAATACAAAAGCGACATACAAAGAAAACGTCAAGCAAAAAATGGCTTAATAATCATCATAACAATCAAAAAAGGTCTCCATGTTCATCACATGGTACAAGATCCACTGAGACACATCTGTCATCTTAAGACTTTTCCTCTGTTTGCTTCTATACAAAAGGCACACTTGAACAATAAACCATTTTCCTAATTTTAAATTAATCCAATATTTCTTGAATAATTAAAAAAAAAAAAAAAGTTGATCCGAAGAAGAAGAAGAAGAAGCACATCTCTTTACTCACTTCACGATTCCCCCGTCTTGTCTCTCTCTCTCTCTTCTTCGGTCTTCATTCAGACCAAATCCGAGGAGAGAAATTGATGTGTTTAGAGCCAAAACAGACACAAACACATACATGTGTTGTGTCTCCATAATCCCATTCTCATTAACTCACCACCCAAAATTCACACTTCTCTCCTAAAATTCCACATTCTTTTCAGATCCAACACTCTCCACACAAAAAAGGAAAAATTTTTGAACACACCCTGAATCTGCAAAATCCAGAAAGGTAGAGAGAAAATGGGAGTGAAATTAAACTCATGGTGTTTTTGCAAAGGAGTAGGCAAAAGCGAGAAGATGAAAGCTTCCATTTTCTCCGGTAAAGCTCCGGCGATGGCTCGAATCTCTGTCTCTGGACCTAATGGTGTTGTTACTTCAGGAACTGGGTTTCTCATTCATCGGAATCTTCTTCTCACCACTCACCTTAATCTTCCTTCTATCTCCGCCACTGAATCCGCCGAGGTTCGGCTTCAAAACGGTGTCGCTGCTGCTCTGTTCCCTCACAGGTCCCACTATTCATTCTCTTTTAACACTCTTGAGTTTGATTTTTCAGTATTGTCGGTGTGAAATTCTTTAATCAATGCGACATAATTTGAAAAACCAAATCATAGCTTTTTGTCAGATTAAAAGACCAGAGAGCTTTATACTGTAGTTAATGTTTTATGGTAATGATTCTGGATCTATAGCTAAATTTGGTAAGTAAGATTGATATTTAATCTTGTAATAATTGAAAACTCATTTGTTCATTGATTGCATCAAACATGATAATATGATGAAGGTGAATTAGATTGTTTGGCCAATGCTTTATTTGGTGGCATTTGCAGGTTTTTCATTACAAGTTCGGTTATTGATCTCACCATAGTTGGCTTAGACCTTGTTGATGGAGACTCGAATTCTCAGAATCACCACCAACAGCCACATTACCTGAAGACATGTTCCAAGCCAAATCTAGATCTTGGAAGTGTAGTGTATCTCTTAGGCTATGCGGCGCAGAACGAGTTGAAGATTGGTGAGGGAAAGTTAGTGGTAGCTACGGACAATCTCATCAAAGTCTCGACTGATGAAATGATATGGAGTCCTGGATCTGCTGGATTTGATGTTCAAGGAAATCTTGCATTCATGATCTGTGATCCGAGGAAGCTAGCGACGTCACCAGCTTCAACCTCTACGTCTTCCTCTTCATCAGTGAAGAAAGATAACAAGGCAGTGATGATGCAGTTTGGTATACCCATACCAGTGATCTGTGACTGGCTGAATCAGCATTGGGAAGGTAGTTTGGATGAACATATGACAAAACCCAAGTTGCCTCTCATTCGGCTTATGTCTTCTGGTCAGAAGAGCGAGCGTTCTTGTGCTTCATTCACTATGCGGACTGTTTTTAAGCCAAATGACTCTGCTGATGTTGGAACACCATCTTCTTCTAACACTAGAGATCAAATTCATCCGAGCTCTTCTATCCCCGCTGAAGGAGGAAAAGAAGAAGAAACCTCAAACAACAATCCCCATTGCGGTACTACTACAACTCATGCGCAGGGTATCCCTACCCCTGAGATATATGAATCGCCCAAGTTGACTTCAGGTCCTTTGAAGAAGGAGACCGGTCCAATACATCTTTTGGATATCAACTTCCCTCCAAGGATACCTAAAGTGACAGCCAATCTTCTTCAGGTCAACTCTCCACAGGATAACCACTTGATGGAAGAGGCTGAGATTGCCTCTGAGGGATCAGATGCACAGATTGCATCAACAGGTTCAGTAAATGGTGCTCTCAGTGAGGTCATCTCAAGCTCGCCGCCACCAGTGGCGCACTATATATACCACAACCACGGGTACAGCAGTGAAGAAGAGACAATGTATTCTGCGGAAACAGCAGAGAGCCGAAACTATCCAACTCCTCCAAAAAGAAGCGGGTTTCAGCATGAGAGAGTTGGCAGGAGCCAAAGCTGTGTGAGCTCCAGCAGATGGGGAACTCCTCCGAAGAGTTTGAGCGGTAGAAGAGCAATGCTGGAGCAACAGAGAAGCTTCGTCCATGGAAAGAAAATGCATTCACAAGGCGCAACCTCACAGAGGAGTAATGACTATTACAGCCCAACAGTCTCATCCATCATGAAGAAAAGGAACAGTTCAGAGCAAAAGATTTTCAAACCGGTACCGAGACCTAGGGCTGTTAGTTCGTCTTCCCCAAGATGGATGTTCTGAGTCTTATACAGACCGGAGAAAGAGAGACATCTTTATTTAGATCAAGATGTCTTGCATTCTTGTACAACTAATTTGATTCCAACTCTTGTGCAGACATATTGAAGAGAACACAACAAATAGAAAACATATAGTCCTGAAGCGTTGGGGATTAATCCCAGAAAGCAATCTGTGATTTTGAGTTTTTGCTATCAGACCAAAGAGCTCATTTTTACCTTAAGGCCACAGAGGAACTAACATCTAACGAGCATTTTGCAAATCAATAATAACATGATCAGCAGACATGGCCATAACTTGCTGATGTGTTCATTAATTAGCACAGTCAATGATTTCAGATATAATAGAAGAAACTGTGGACCAAAGGACCATTCTCTGCTTTCTGATTCTTATATGTTACTGCACATACGAGAGGCTCATAATGTAATTTCTTTGGATTCAACATTATCTTCCCCAACATATCTCAACAATCTCTAAACAAGCAAGAGTTACACATCACCAATGAATCATCTTCCATAGGGAAAATAGGTCTTCCATGAATTCTAGATATTTCACTCGCAAAATAGAACCATATTCACATAGTAAACTACAACGATGAAAATCTCTTCTTTGTTCCTAAAGCAATCTTGAGGATAGAGTTGACAGACCAATTACCTTGCAAGAGAGGAAAAAAAAAAATGGAACAATGAATGATTTGGTTTGGTTTGTAATAAAGATCCAAGACAAAAAAAAAAAAAAATGATTAGCTTAAACTTACATGGTTACTGGTGATGTTTCTGTAACATTCATCTAGATGGAAGGTATACCCGAATGAGATCCTTAGCAGCTACATTTTTCCTACACGTCGGGCATTTACCTTGACAAGATATTGCTTTCTTTATGCAACCTTTGCAGAAAATATGACCGCACTTTGTTGTTGTCTCCTCAGTCATTGGACAGATACATATTGGACAATTGAATTTTGGTTCCTCTACAGGAGCAACAGCCTTGGACTTTCTCTGAACAGACAAAATGAAACTCAGTGAGCCTAATGCCAAACAGAAAATAAAACTAAACTAACAAAAGAATCTAATACATTACTCACCGATTTGTTACGGTCATCAGATTCAACATTAGCAGAATCAGAACGACGCCTAGCGCGGCTTTTGCTTAATCCTGTAGCACCACCTGTAATCATACCATCACACCAACCACAAGTGAATAAAGATACACATAACTGTGGTGTTATCACCACAAATTCTGATAAGAATATATGTTCATTCACCTGAGTCTGCACGTGAGCGTGCCGATTTACTCTTAGCCTGGCATAAGAAGGAAACAGAATAAAATAAACTTCTACACAGACACCATAACTTTGACAAAGAGGAGAAAAAGAAAAGAGCAAACTTGAGCGAAAGCAGAAGCAGTTGATATAACAACATCATCATCATCTTCAATAGCGTCTACATCAATGGTAGGAGGAGTAGACACAACCTGAGGAGCCACTGGAGCTTGTTGCTGTTCAACTGGTGTCTCATTCACAACAACAACCTCAGGATCCCTCCTTCGAAGCCTCATACTTGTCCTCACCACCCGAGAAGTCATCTTTCGAACCAACCTTTAAAATTCCAGTCACAACAATCAGTCACTACTAAAATCTAGAGCTTTCTCAGTACTACAAGAGTCTGATTCATAAAAAACTTCTCAGGATACCGTCATCAACAAAAAAAAAATCAAAGATTTTGCCACATTTCATAAGACATATCCATAAATTCGAAGAATTTGGGGCCAAAACGTACAAGAATTTTGACAAAATTCAGTGTAGAAAGACTAAAGATCAAAACTTTCGAATAATCAGTACAAGGTAAGACCTACAAATCAATCGACAGATCCAGAAGTAGAGAGAATCAATGCATTGTTAAATTGGGGGAAAAGATTCAAAGTCGGTACCTTTGAAAGAGACGTCGACGGTCAATCAAAGATTGAGAGAGTGAAATATTTGAAGAATGAAACGAAAAGGGTTTTTGGACCAAGTGGTTTTGGATATGAGAATGAGAGATTTGAGTCCGTTACACTTTTATGTGTATAGCTGCGTTTGCGTCCACTAGAGATAACTTATTGTACTTTGCCATTTACATGCCACAGACACAGAGTACAGTCAAACCTTGACGCAAAAAGGTAACTGCTCACTCACTCTCTCTCTCTCTCACTCACTCTAAGTAAGGCCCATGGGCTTCGCTGAATCTAACATTGTATGTATATGAGTATTATTCTTATTATATACTTTGCAATTTAATATTCATTTAGTTTCCGACCAAAAAAAAAAATTCATTTAGTGATGTATAAATAGATTTTCATTAAGAGTATAGATATGTAGTTTTCCGTTAATTTATTAATATAAATTCTAATTGATCAGACCCAAAAAAAAAACTAATTCGATAGATTATATGAAAATATCAAAAAGTCCAACTAAAAGAATTTTTTTCGCAGCAGATCGCGTCTCCCATTTGTGGGCTTAAGTCTCTCCTTCTCAGAAAGAGTCTTTGCTTTTGGTAGAATTGGAAGCTAACGGATCTCAAACGCGCCTACTCTCTTGTTTTATCTTTTTGAAGTCCTGAAAGTTGCTTTACAGAGGAGCTACAGTTGGTTTTGTTAGGGTTTGTTCTTCGTGTTCGTGAATGTCTTCAGCTATTGACAAAGCTTTGATGGCTATGTCACTGGAAGAAGATGAGGAGCCTTTCGAGTTACCGGATCTTCCTCAATTCTCAACGGCTGAGAGAAACTTGTTGAGTATTGTTGGAAGATTACTAAATCCAGAGTGTCAAAATTTGTCTAGTTTGATCTTGGATATGCCCAGGAAGTGGAAGCTTTATGAACGGGTTCGTGGAGTTGCCTTATCCAGTGAAAGATTTCAATTCATCTTTCAATCTCGGGAAGATATGGAGAAGATTTTGGATTCGGGTCCTCATTTCTATAACGAATGGGGTTTGGCTATTGATCGTTGGTTGGAGTTTCCCCCAGTGGATTATCTTCAACACATCTTAGTGTGGGTTCAGATTAGTAATATTCCGATGAACAATAACTCACCGGAGGCTGTGATGGCTTATGGAGATCTCTTGGGGGAAGTAAAACAAGTGGCTATGGATCCGACAAAGCCACAAGTTCGTGACTTTGTAAGAGCCCAGATTAAGTTTGATGTTTCTCGTCCTATAAAAAGGTCTAGAGCACTGAAGCTCAAAGGTGGAGGTTCTTCGAAGCTGCTCTTTTATTTTGAGAAAATTCAGAAAAGATGCTTTACTTGCCAGCGTTTAACTCATGCTGAGGAGCGTTGTCCTCTAAGGTTAGCTCAGAAAGAAGAGGAAAAGCGTTTTGGGAAAACAAAGGATCAGACAGAGAAGGAGAAAGAACCTTTCCTGAAGAAAACTGATCCCCTGTTTGGGGTTTTAAAAGAAGATCAAGTTGGAATTAATCCGGTGAATGGAAGACCAAGAATAGCAGCTGATGTCCTTGAAGGTATGAGACAGTATTTGCTTGTGGCAAATGGAGATGAAAAGCTCATAAGAGAAGCCCGCATTAAAGCTTCCATGGAAGCTCTAAAGGGAGATTTAAGATCTCAAAGATCAGTTCTGACTCTTGAAGAAACACCGATTATCACTTCTGATATTGACAAGGGAAAGGGACATGTTTTTGAGTATGAGCTTAAACAAAAGGAGAAGTTGCTCTGTACAGCTACGGGTGAAGATAAACTTATGAAATCAGCTTTGAAAACTGGCCAAGCTATGGTCAGATGTCCTCAACCAGAAACTACCCTTTCGGAAGGTTACCTTTCTAACTCAAGCTTTTATAGTGGGAGACCGCAGACTAGTCCAACGGCTATTCGAGTAGGTCTTTTTGAGGCTGGCTCATCCGGGACTAGTCTGAAGAAGTCTAGACCACGTAAAAGACCCTATAAGAGCCGTCGTCGTCCCAAACCTGTGATGGATTCTTGTGTTAATAAAGTTCCAGAAGGGAAAGCTGCAGGAAAGATGATTGCAGGAACAAAGAGAAAAGCTCAGGAGAGTTCTGTGGAAGAGAATGGCAGGTCAAAGATCCCAAACCTTAGGGTGATCCCACGTGTGGGATTGCCCCTGTCAGAATGAGTCTTCTCTCTTGGAATTGCCAAGGTTTGGGACGGTCTCAAGACTTGGTGATTCCTCGTCTTAGGGAAATGCGTAAAAAGTATTTTCCTGAGATGTTGTTCCTTATAGAAACTATGAATAGTAGGAATGTGTTAGTTGATTTGCAAGAGTGGTTGGGTTATGATAGAGTGTACACAGTAGAACCTGCTGGGAAAGGAGGTGGTTTAGCTTTATTTTGGAAGAAATCAGTTTCAGTTGAGCTTTTGGTGGTGAATAAAAATCTTCTTGATTGTCATGTCCAGTTTGGTGGGTTCTCTTTCTTTGTTTCCTGTGTTTATGGTGACCCTGTCCTTAAATTCAGGCCTTACTTGTGGGAGAGAATCACACGAATTGGGATTGGCAGAAGTGAAAGTTGGTGTATGTTAGGAGATTTTAATGATCTTCTTCATAATGGGGAAAAGATTGGGGGGCCTGCAAAAGATGATTCTTTGTTCTTGTCTTTTGGTAATATGATTAAAGGCTGCCATATGGTTGAACTTATTAGTCATGGTATTGGTTTCACTTGGACTGGTAGAAGATATGATCATTGGATACAATGCAGGCTGGATAGATGTTTTGGAAACCCTGCTTGGTTTAAGATGTTCCCAGTTGCAAACCAATCTTTCCTTGAGAAAAGGGGGTCTGATCATAGGCCTGTTCTTGTCAGTCTACTGGATTCACAAGACTCTTATAAAGGCCAGTTTAGGTTTGATAAAAGGCTGCTCAACAAACCTATGGTAAAGGAAACAATTGAAGGGGCGTGGAATGAAAAGAATGAGAGGGTCCCTGCTTCAGTTTCAGAGAGGATTAGAAGATGCAGGAGAGCTCTTAGCAAATGGAAAAAGCAAAATTCCTTGAATTCTCTAGACAAGATCACTCAGCTTCAAGTTTCTTTGGAGGTTGAACAATCTGAAAATCCTCCTCTCCAGTCCAAAGTGTTCTCTTTGAAAAAGGATCTCCTGCAAGCTTATAAAGAGGAAGAATTGTTCTGGAAGCAGAAAAGCAGAGAGCGTTGGTTAAAAGATGGGGACTTGAATACAACTTTCTTTCACAACTCTGTGAAAGATAGCAGAACGAAGAAAACTCTGGAATTGTTACTTGATGAGAATGGTATTCCACAGAAAAGTGAAGCTTCAATGGGTCAAGTGGCAGTTGACTATTTCTCTAGGTTGTTCACCTCTTCCAACCCGGATAATTTTGAAGCTTTATTTGAGGGGTTTCAAGCAACAGTTACTCCTGAGATGAACACTCAGCTTTCTAAACTGGTGACAAAAGAGGAAGTTAAGGATGCTGTTTTTTCAGTGAAATCTGCCAGTGCTCCTGGTCCAGATGGCATGACAGGTTTATTTTACAAGCAATATTGGGAAATCATAGAAGAACAAGTAGTTTTTGAGATTCAGAGATTCTTCTTGGAAGGGGTTCTTCAACCAGAATGGAACTACACACATATTTGCCTGATTCCAAAGAAACCTAATGCTTGTTCTATGGGGGATCTTCGTCCAATAAGTCTTTGCTCAGTTATATATAAGGTGATTTCAAAGATTCTGGTGCAGAGACTTAAGCCCTTACTTCCTGTTCTGGTGTCTCCTTTCCAGTCAGCTTTTGTGCAAGACAGGCAGATAGTGGATAATATTGCAGTAGCTCATGAAGTGGTTCACAGTTTGAGAACTAATTCAAGCTTCTCTTCTAAGTATCTTGCTTTGAAAACGGACATGTCTAAGGCGTATGACAGGGTGGAGTGGAAGTTCCTTAATGCTCTTCTTTTGGCTTTGGGCTTTAACAGTCAGTGGGTGGTTTGGACTATGAAGTGTGTGACTTCTGTAACTTACTCTGTGCTAATCAATGATCAGCCTTTTGGCCTTATTACTCCTCAGAGAGGCTTAAGACAAGGAGACCCTTTGTCCCCGTTTTTGTTTGTCTTATGTACAGAGGCTCTTACTCACTTATTCCTCCAAGCTCAAAGATCAGGGAAAATCTCAGGCATGCAATTCTCAGACTCAGGTCCTCCCATACACCATCTTCTTTTTGCTGATGATACTTTGATTGTCTGCAAGGCAGAACTCTCTCAATGTGTAGAGGTTCAACATATCCTGTCAACCTATGAGTTAGCAACTGGTCAAACCATTAACAAATCCAAATCCTCGATTTCTTTTGGTGCAAAAGTCCCTCTGCAATTCCAAGGTGAGATCAAAGACTGTTTTGGTATTCACAGTGAAGGTGGAACTGGCTCTTATCTGGGATTGCCTGAGTGCTTTAGTGGGTCTAAAATCGAGATGTTGACTTTCATTAACAAGAGCTTGAAAGGTAGAGTTTCAGGATGGTTCTCAAGGTCTTTATCTATGGGAGGCAAGGAGATTCTTTTAAAAGCAGTAGCCATGGCTATGCCCATCCATGCCATGTCTATTTTCAAGTTACCAAAGGGAACCATTTCTTCTATTACAGGAGCAATGGCAGATTTTTGGTGGAATGCTACTGAAGATAAGAAAAAAGTTCACTGGAAAAGCTGGGAGAAACTGTGTCTTGATAAAGAATTTGGAGGGCTTGGTTTCAGGGACATTGAGTGTTTCAATCAAGCTTTGCTTGCAAAACAAGCATGGCGTATCCTTCAGTCCCCTGATTCTTTGATGGCTTCTGTGTTGAAAAGTAGGTATTTTGAAGATCAGAATTTTCTAGAAGCTCATCTGGGAGACAGACCTTCCTTTGCTTGGAAAAGTATATTGTATGGCAGGGAGTTGTTATTGAAAGGTCTGCAAAAACGAATTGGTAATGGAGAAGATACTCTAGTGTGGTGTGATCAGTGGATTTTGGATTCTCCACCAAGAATACCTCTCATGAAAAACATTCTGGTGGACCTGAATCTTCTGGTTTTTGATCTTATAGACCCGGGAATACAAGACTGGGACCAAGAGGCTCTTCAGGATTTGTTCTTTGCTGTGGACATCAACATCATCACGCGAAGGAAACCAGTGGTGAGTAAGAGTGACTTTTTGGTTTGGGATCTTACAAAAAGTGGGGATTATACAGTCAAATCAGGCTACAGATTAGCTGCTCATGAGAAAAATGCAGCTCTGATCTCTCAAGCCTCGGCTCTTCCATCCCTTAATTGTCTCTCAGAAGATATTTGGTCTTTAAAGGCTCCAAAGAAGCTTTTACACTTCATGTGGAAAGCTTTGAATGGAGCTCTTGCAGTGGTGGATGAGATAAAAGCTCGAGGAATCAAGCTGGACTCTAGATGTCAAAGTTGTGGTAATGAAGGGGAATCAATAAATCATGTCTTGTTTCAGTGTTCTGCAGCTAGACAGGTTTGGACTCTGTCCCACTTCCCCTGCCCTGATCAAGGTTTCCATGAGGATGCAGTTTTTGTTAATTTTCATTTCCTCCTTACTCAGAGTAGAAATTTTCTCATTCCTGCTGAGATAAGACAAAGTTTTCCTTGGGTATTATGGCAGATTTGGAAGAACAGGAACTTGTTCATCTTTGAGAGTAAGAGATTTGACTCTCTGGAAGTAGCTTTGAAAGGAAAAGAGGATGCTGATGCTTGGTTTTTAGCTCAAGCAGTGGAGAGATCTCCTCTGTCTCAGATGATCAGCTCAAATCCTCCTAAAAAACCCATCTGGAAACCCCCAGCTCAGGATTGGCTAAAGTGTAACTGGGGAATGTCTTGGTCTAAGAAGAAGAAACTGGTGGGTGGTGCTTGGGTACTAAGAGACCACCATGGAAGGGTTTTGTTACACAGCCGTAGAGCTTTTGCAAATGTAGCTTCACTTGATGAGGCTAAGCTTATGGTTGGTGTATGGACTTTGGAGAGTATGGCCTTTCACAGGGTTAATAACATTGTCTTTGGAGTTCAAGACCCGGAATTTTTTGGAGCAATCTCAAGACCAAAGGCTTGGCCTTCCTTTGTGGGTCAAGGAATGATACTTTTGAATGGTCTTTTGAAGTTTGCTAATTGGAGTCTACATAAAGAGACTCATGCAACCAATAGAGGTGCTTTTCTCATGGCTCAAAGCGTCACAAGAGAGTATAGGATTCAATCCTATGTAGCCTCGGGTCCTCCTTCTTGGCTAAAAGATCTCTTTGATCGTGAGAGAGTTTAACAGCCTCTTTGTGGTTTGTATTTTTTTGTATAGCTAGGTTGTTCGTTTAGTTTAACCTGGGTATAGCTTCCTCTGTTGTTGAAGCTTTGGTTTATTTTTTGGTCCAGCCTTGGTGGCTCTTTAGATGTATTCTACACTTTCAGTATTATAAGCAAGTTCAGAAGGAAAAAAAAAAAAAAGATTATATGAAAATATTTTGTCCTTCGTTTAGACAAACAAAAAAAAACAGATTACACACAAAGTCACAAATACACTACCATAAATGAGTAACAGATGTAAAATAAATCTCGTTTTTATCAATAAAAAAATCAC
The DNA here is from genome assembly GCA_900406245.1 of Odontarrhena argentea. Classification (NCBI taxonomy): domain Eukaryota; kingdom Viridiplantae; phylum Streptophyta; class Magnoliopsida; order Brassicales; family Brassicaceae; genus Odontarrhena; species Odontarrhena argentea. The sequence goes on from OVAF01000034.1 coordinate 57,629, forward strand.
TCTTTTTGCTAAAAGAAAGAAAGAAAGAACACAAAATAGGAAAAACAAAATCCAAGCAAAATAAACACAGGGAAAATTAAGGTGGTAAAGTTGAATAAAATATTTACATTTTCTTCATTTCTTACTTCCCCTTCGGCACCATGGAAAGCAGCAATCCTGTATATTGTTCCCATTATACATTAGAACCATTGATATATCAAAGTAGCTAATACATATTATGTTAGAGTATATTATGTGTATAGTACCTGGGAGGAGTTTTGGGCAGGAGATTCAAATTGACCGTTGATGGGTCGAGATGGAGTATGGCCGGTACTTCCACCGTAGGATGGTCTACCACCTTCTCGTCTCTCTTCTTTTACTTTTTCGAAGATGTGTGTGTAACTCATGTTCTCCCCTGCACCCAATGACCCTGGAAATGGCGGAATCGTCGTTCCCTGTTACATATATCATTCTTCTCAGATCATACAACAATGATAAGCAGACTAATTCCTTAAATTAGATTATTAAATGTGACACTACAATCTGGAAACATGCATTTCATTATTGGATATGATATAACATTTTCATAAAATGTAAACTCGAGAGAAATCATATAGAATGCTAAAAGAAAAACATTTTTACTACTATATATATATATGTGAATGCAACTGTCAAGTGTCAACAAACAATGGAGGTACATATATAGTATATAGTATGTCATACCCTTCCATTGTTGCCACCTCTAAGATTAGGTCTAGGCTGCGCGGGACGAGGAGCCGGCGGCTGTCGTTGGTTTCCTGATCCGCCTCCAGCTCCATAACCACCATATAGTCCGCCTCCACTTCCGCTTCCATTGCCTGCGCCTCTGCCACCACCTCCTCCTTCGTAGAGTTGGTTCGGAGGAGGAGCCTTGACTCTGTTTCTCTCGGGTTGGGGAGGAGGCGCTCTTGGCGTGTCATCCCTAACCGGTCTCGATGATGGTACCGGTCTTTGAGTTCTAAGAGCAGGTTGAGGAGGAGGAGGAGTAACTTTTGCCTGAGGTTTGATATCCGAAGTCTCAATGGATTCGTACAAGTCTGGTCTTTTGTTCGTCCTCGCGTTGTCGAAGACTACCGTGAATGGTTGATCTTGGTTGTTCCAGTCCCCAAACTTTGGAACGTGTGGACGGTTCTGCATATCAATCATTCAACATTGAAACATTATCAAAAGGGTTTTGAGTTTAGATCTACTTGAGATGCAAGAAACCAATGATAAGAGTGTGAGACCGAATCAAAATATGAGAGCTAGGTCTAGTTTCCCATAACATACTAAATCAAACAGAAGATGAATTTATACAAAGTCAACTGATTTTTATCAAACTCGGATCTATGTCATGATGAACATGATTTAAGATGAGATAGTAACAAACGAGAAGGAGATAAAACATAATTGTAGGTATACAAAACATGTATTTTTCAAACTTACGGCCATGTTTCTTGATCTACAAAGAGAAATGAAGAAAGTCTCTAATGGGCAGGTTGAGAAACAGAGAGAAAGATTGAGAGATAAAGTTATACAATATGTGTGTTTGATATATAAAGGCGTTGACGTACGATTCGTGGTCGTTGTCTTGTTACTCTGTAAACTTTGAATGAGTCTTCGTTTCTTCCCTTAATCCCTTTAAATGACTCCTTCAAGAATCATAACCTTACGAGATGACGTGGCATTTACCGCGTCTCAAAATCACGCTAGTCACATTTTCTTTTTCTTTTTTTTTTTTTTGGGTCAAAACGCTAGTCACATTTTCTATGTAATAAAATTTAATGTTTTTAAAACACACCTTTTATTTTCGTGGTGTATCATTTTCTGAATATGTAATCTGATTTCGGAGAAATCAAATTATTGTAAATGATGAATGGAGAACAATACAGTTATGCAAGTTAGTTGCATTACAGTTTCCTTAAACTAATGTTTGAGGCATTTCTAAGATAAACTATTTTGTATGGAGAATGTCTCTGACAATTACTCGGATTGTATTAATTAATTCTGAGGGTCTTTAGATTAGCTGGTGAATGCCAACATGGTTACAACTGCAATTAAAGACTAATTTTTTTAATTATGTTAATATCTAATTAACTACCACATGAGAATTCAATCGTGGATGTATGAGAAAATAAATTGACTTTTAAGGGGACGACGACTTCAATGACTGTCTATTTATTATGCCCAAAGACTAAAAACTCAACTTGTAAAAGAAACCAAATTTTGTATGTTTTTGAGTCTTTTAGTTTAGCAAGTGGTCTATTACATAAAAACCAAACCACTTGTTCTTGATGTCGAAAAAGTAAACAAGTACATTTAGTAACCAAACATTTAGAATTTTGGAAGATCTAATAAATAATTAAATTAAACTAAACATTACGACACCATGTCTTATTGGTTATAACGCATTTTAAACCTCGCTTGAATGATATTCATAACTTAAGATTATGGAAATACCAAATATCACTCATGGTTTAGAGCCAAGTATCATTTTTTTTCTTATACTTTCGAGATAATGTATGCGCATTTGTAAGAATGATTCAAAGCCTAGATGAAAATAATGCACTGCATATCATAAAATCCATAATGTCCACTCTACGTCTACTATTATCTCTTGTTATGACATTGCGATAATTTTATGAAAGTTAATTTATAGTATCACAAACTAAACAAATTAGCTGCTAGTATCTTACTATATTTAACCAACCATAAAAAAAGGCTGTAAAGACTTTGTAACTAGAACAGAATGATATTTTCTTGGATAAATTACATTTTTTACTGTTTGACTCGTGACTCTGGTCGTTTTACTTTGCCTCTCACTTTTTGACTGGTCATCACTAGTCTACAGGTTCGATGTCACTAATCAGTAAACACAACTATAGACCTTTCCAAAGCAACACTTCGTAGTTTCGTACTCTATGAACTCCCTTCTGATTTCTTACGCATCTTTGTCTCTTCCCTGCTTCGAAACCAATCGTCTTCTTCAATTCTAGACTCTGTTTTGGGTGGGATCTTCAGTTTCGTTGAATAGCTATTGATTTTGGAGGAGCTCCCAATCATTTATTCGGATCCGGGTTTTTGGTTTACAGATCCATAGTTCGATTCCCAGGAAAGTTATTGAGTATGAGGATTTAGGGTTCTTGCATTGAGAGTGAATTTTGATAGAAAGGCACTAACTTTACTGATTTTGTTTGGGAAGAAGGGGATCTCAGAAGACATGATTCAGTTGCTGTTTATGGTTCTGTTTGTAGAAGGTGCGATTTCCTTCTTACTACTGGTAAAGATTGGTCCTTTGAGAGACCTTGTATTGAAGAGTTTGGACCAGCTTAAATTGGGGAAAGGTCCTGCTACTGTGAAAACAATAGCTGGAACTATGTCTGTGATCCTCTTGTCTAATCTCATGAATATCATCAAGATTCAGAACAAAGGTGCCAAACTTGGGACCATGTCTCCTATGGATCAGGTTCTCTGGAGAACCCACTTGCTTGAGGCTTCTCTAATGGGTCAGTTATTTAACTTTTGTTTGAATCAATCTTAATTTAGGATTGTTGATTATAGATATGTTCTGGTGAGAAAATCTGGGAATTTGTTTCTCTGTTGCTCGTAGTTTATGTGTTGTTAGAAATGTTTATTGAAGAAAAGTTGAGTCTTCTATGTTTTCTGCACTGTCAAGTTTGCAACATTTACCGATTTTTACCTGGAATATGATACGAATGTTGTGATCCTAGTAAGAGCTTTAAACATAGAACAATCCATAAGCATGTACCTGATTAGGGCGACACATATTTTTAAAAGATTGTTTCCATTCCAGTGATTCCGTAATTGTGCTTGGATGCGTTCGGATAATGTTAACCGTTAGACCTCATAATTTTGCAGGTGTTGTGTTGTTTCTTGGTTTCATTATTGACCGGTTACACCATTACCTTGGTAAGCTAATTACAATAAGAAGCAATGTCGGGTCATCAAAAGGAGAACTCGAAGAACTAAGGAAAGAGAGAAGTGAACTGAAGGAGAAAGAAGAGAAGACATCCAAGGAAATCAAGCAGCTCAAAGAAAAACTATCAGTTGTTTCAGAGAATCTGAAGAAAGTAGAGAAAGATGCCAAAGAGAAGGAAACAAAGCTCGAAACAGCTGAAGCTCATGTAACCGCTCTTCAAAAGCAGTCTGCAGAGCTATTACTGGAATATGACAGATTGCTAGAAGATAATCAGACTCTTCAAAGCCAGATTTCGGCTGGAGCCAAAACATGAACTTAAAGAAGATTCTTAGGGTATTCGTCAAAGCCTTTTGCTAGAGTTTTTGAGTGTTTGTTACAAATGGCTCTGAATATGTTTGGTGGAAGTCTTGTATAACATTTTGTGGTTCCTTTACCCATTGATCATTGATGGTGTCTTTTTTTTTGTTCTGAGAGCATTACTTTGACCAAAACCATATTTCATATTTCCTACATGTATCTGCAAATATCTTACTATGGTATATCATTTATTCTAATCTTAAAGCATGTAGGGCCTGCTCTGAAGAATGTTGTTTACAAAGCAAAATCACAATACCAAATTTAGTACTACTACATTTAAGAGACTCATCCACCATATATGTTAAACAAAAATTAGTTGTGAAGAATTAATAACAAAAAGCTTTGAATGAATAAGATTTTCTACATGAGTAGTGATTATGGTTGCTTTGGTCACACAATTTGTATTTTTTCTTTTCTACTCAAAGTAACTCAAACCACTTTTTGATGACACTAATCAGTAAACAGATGTATGGATCTCTCTCTAAAGTAACACTTCGTACACATACTTCTCTGCTTTGTGTCTTCTCTTCTTCATTTTCTAGAGTTTACTTTGAAGGTATCTTCAATCTCGTGTAAAAGCTAATGCTTTTGGATCTGGGTTCTTGCTTTACAGCTCCAAGTACTGATGCGTTGGGGAAAATAATTCAGGGTTCTTACAGTGAGAGTGAATTTTGATAGAAAGGCATTAACTTTACTATTTGGGTAGGAAGAGGGGAATCTCAGACATGATTCAGTTGCTGTTTCTAGTTCTGTTTGTAGAAGGTGCGATTGCCTTCTTACTAGTGGTGAAGATTGGTCCTTTAAGGGAGCTTGTAATGAAGAGTTTGGACCAGCTTAAATCGGGGAAATGTCCAGCTACAGTGAAAACCATAGCTGGAACTATGTCTGTGATCCTCTTGTCGAATCTTATGAATATCATCAAGATCCAGAACAAGGGTGCCAAACTTGGGACTATGTCTCCTATGGATCAGGTTCTTTGGAGAACCCATTTGCTTGAGGCTTCTCTAATGGGTCAGTTGTTTAACTTTTGTCTGATGAATCTCAGTTTGAATTGTTAATTGTAGGTATGATCTAGTGAAGAGATCATGATATGAAATGTTGTGATTTTAGTGAGCTTGAAAAGTTAGAACAATCTGTTAATACTTGTCTTAGATTCATAAGCATGTAAACAATTACGCACGAGACATATTTCCATTCCAGTAATTTCATAGTTTGTGCGTGGTGTTGTCTGTGCTGTTTTCACCAAATTGAGATCTTCCTCTTGATTCGAAGTACTAGTGAAACTCGTTTGGATAATGTTAAACCGTTAAACCTCATGTGTTTTCTTGCAGGTGTTGTGTTGTTTCTTGGCTTCATTATTGACCGGATACACCATTACCTCGGAAAGCTAATCAAGTTAAGAAGCGATGCCGGGTCATCAAAAGGAGAACTCGAAGAACTAAGAAACGAGAGAACCATACTGAAGGAGAAAGAAGAGAAGACATCCAGAGAAATTAAGCAGCTAAAAGAAACACTATCATCTGTTTCAGAGAATCTGAAGAGAGTAGAGAAGGAAGCCAACGATAAACAAACAAAGCTCGAAACAGCTGAAGCCCATGTTACAGCTCTTCAAAAGCAGTCCTCAGAGCTATTACTGGAGTATGACAGATTACTAGAAGACAACCAGACTCTCCAAAGCCACATTCTGGTTGGAACCAAAAACAACAACTGATATACGAGTTTAGTAGAGTTTTAGAGTGTTTGTAAGGAATGATTGGCTCCTGATAGTGTGGAGGAAATTCTTGTAACATTGATGATGTGTTTCAAATGGTGAAAGAGTAGCAAAAAATAAAATTAATAACGCCGACTGTGGGGATCGAACCCACGGCCACGGGATTAAAAGTCACGCGCTCTACCACTGAGCTAAGTCGGCTATTGAACATTTAATCAAACCAATTGTATATAAATACGAAGTACATAAAACGACAACAATCGGAGCAAAACTAGTCAGAGCTGTGAGTCATCTTCACACTTCTCGGTGAGGCGATGGAAGAAACCTCCGATCATCTGAATCCGACGACAGAAATCATGCCGGAGTTTGATCCAAAGACTATGCGTACTTCAAAACCTGGCTTGAAGCGTCTCTTCATCACCACCACTGTACTGGTCTCGTTCCTATTAGGCTTACCATTTCTGTGGAAGTCAGTGGAGATTTATCGCTCTCCGTTACCGTTCCACGATATCGACTCGCTCTCCGATCAAATTCAATCGACGCCATTGCGTTTCCCTTGCAATTTCCACGCCGTGTTCGTTGGGTTCCGATCGAAGGATCTGGTGAAGCTGCGATCTGAGATAGAAGATGGTGTAAATCAGTTGACTCAGAAAAGTTCTCAGTGTGGCTCTTGCAATGTTTCACTCTCTGTTACTGTGCAAAACCCTGATGATCAATGCTCGGAGAAGCTTGCTAGTGATTCTTCCGTGTGTTCTTATCGTTGTGGAGTGATTAAGAGAGATGATTTTGGTGTTGGATTGGATGGTGTTGTGGATGAGTCTTTGGATGATGTGTTTAGTGGATGTTCTGGGGAGAAGAAAATGTACAGTGTTGTGGTGGTGAATAGAGAGAATGCTAATGGGGAAGATGATGAGGTAAAAGCTGTGGTGGGTAAGAGAAGGCATGCGTGGATTGTGGGGAGTGGATTGGAAGAGAGACATGGTGATGTAGTGGCTAGAGTTTCTGAGATTTTTGTGAAGGTGTTTATGAATGGTGGAAGAGAAGAAGAATCAATTCAGGGGGAGTTTATGCCAGTGGGATCAGATGGGAGGATTGTTCTTTCTTTCAGTCTATTAAATTCCAATCCTCGTGATTGGGTATACGATTGGTATGATTTGTGCTTCATCACTATTTTCTTTGGATCGTTGTCCATTTTGAAATTTGTTCTGCGCTGCCATTATAACATTCCTTTCTGCTTTCGCCTTTAGGGAGTCCAGAGTTTACCATTGCTTTTAACGTTTTTCGGTTGCCTAGTTAAAGTTTGGGTTTTCATAATGTGTTTTGATACGTTGTCAGGGACTTTCAGAGGATAGACGAGGCATTGTTAGCTCCAGTTACTGAGGCCTTAGCACCTATAGCTAATATAACTGTTGAAAGCCAGGTAGCATTCATCACCCGACCTTAATCCTTGACATGTATATTTTTCTCGGGAGTTGCTGTTTTATGTTTTTCCCTGTCCCTAGGTTTTGTATCATACACCCAAGTCTTCGTTTTCATCTTGGGATGAAAAACTTAAGAGTTACATCTTCAGGACCAGTGATCTTCCGTTTTTTGTATGCACCCTTTCTCTAAATCTCCATGACTAATTGGGTATAACAGCTTGTTTAACAGATTATCTTAAATGGTTTCGCCAGGTGAACTCGAATGAGTGGCACTTGGATACTTCTGCTGGAGCTAGTGGACGGTCCAAAATACTGCAGTTTGTGGTGTATATTATTCTACTCTGCCCATCTTGCTTATTTTAGCTATTCTTACTAGCATGGTTCTACCTATAGATGTCTATGAGAAACTAAGAAAGAATGTTTCCACAGAAATATCTCAACTCTATAGTCTTTCCTTATATTATCAGGTATGTTCCATCAGCAAAAGAATGCCCTCTTCACTTGCAGTTGCCAAATGGGGAGATATCTAAGACAAACGGATTCATATCTCCGGTTAGCTGCTACACATCACTATTTTATTTCTGTCTGTTAATCTGTTCGTCAAGAAGACAATGTTGTCATGTCATATTGTTATATAGATGTGGGGTGGTGTGATTGTGTGGAATCCGAGACATTGTGATAAGGATCCTGAAAGCCCAAGTAGGAATACGATCTCTCCTCAGGTCAGGTTCTTTTTTCATATCGATAATATGCTTTACACCAACTATTTGATGGTTGGTATTTGGGTATGTTATATTGAGTATTTGGAGTGCCTTAGAAGATTACTGAAGCATTATAATTGTTTATGCTCTACTGGAAACAGGATCTTGAGCAAATAGTTGAAGTTTTCTTGGGGCAATTCCGACAACTTTTTGGATTTAAGTCCGAACCCATTTATACTAGTGAGTTGGGCACTTACAAGATTTTACCTAGTGAAAGAGGCTTTACAGAGTGGTAAGAATTTGATATATCCCAATATTAATGTAATCTCTGTGTCAATTCAATCTTTTCTCACTACCTGTGACGCTCGTCAACCAAAAAGGGTTTTATTTATAGCTAGGGTGTTCATGAGAAATGGACATTGATGATTCTCCCGGTTTGGCGTTTGCAGGGAATTGGATGTCTTGTCCCGGAAACACACGTGTTTCAATCTCCACTCTTGTTCAACGACCCTGGGTTCTCTTTCTAGATTGGTGTGTTATTAACTCCTTGCAAGTTCCGCTGCATCATGGTGTTTCCTTTTCAGTTTTTCTAATCTCATCACTTGGCACTTGCAGGTTCAGTCACTCCCCAGGATGATAATCAAGGATGAAATTGGAGAACAAGTATGTTTCTCACCTCAAACCTTTCAATTTTTTTTATATTGAAATTGTTATCTTCTGATCATTCCATTGTTTTCCCAAACCAGGTGAAATACTCTCTGAAAGCAGCAAAATTGGCTCAAGCTAATGCTTCTCTAGGAGTATACAGTTCTTCAGCCAGTATGTTACAAAATACTCTCTGCTACACACTTTAATGTTGGTCAATCTAATAAGAAGTTGCCTCTTTTGTGTTCCACAAAGGTTCATCAAGAGAAGCGAGGTCCCTAGCCGAGAATGCTTTCTTCCATCCATCCATCACGTCCGTCAGCTACTTCTCTTACGAACATTGCTTTGCAGTGTACTCGGTTAGTGTCATTGCGTCTAGGACTGTTACCATTATCATTACCATGTTCTTGTTTCTTTGAGTCTCATCTGAATATACTTTCTTGGACAGCCATTTTTCCTGCCTGTGGCAGGACACGTTGTCATTGCAGCACTACGAGAATGGAAAAGATACAAACAAGAGAAGGCAAAGTACTTGACATGGCTAACCAGAAAGAAGACGGCCTAAGACTCTGGTCAATTTGTAAACCATTGTAACCCTTTAGCATATTTTACAATATGTAACTCTTTAAGTTTTGGATTTGCTTGAATAGAAATTACGCAACATTGTATCGAGAAAGAAACCTAAGATCCGTGGTGCAACATTCGGAGTTTTCTTAGAGCTTCTTCATTGTTTTCTTTTTTTGAAATCTTAAAGCTTTTCTAGCAGCAAAAGTGGTGCAAAAGGGCAGTGTTTGTTTAGCTATGCTTAAGATTACAGATGTCTGTCTAACCCCAAAAAACTAACCTCTCGAAATGGGCAGATACAATAAACAAAATACGGGAAAAAAAAAGCCAAATCCAGAATCATTTCGACAATATCTTAATGAAACAACTCCTGGAGACCGTTCAGCTGAGCTCGGAGCCTTCACGTAAAAGACATTGAACTATTAGCGTTTGGATCCCAAAGCAAGAAGTATCTTCTTCCTCGGACCCTGAAACAAAAACACAGGTTGTAAAGAAGAGCATATTCAACTGAATTTACTTTAGACAATAGTTTTTGTGCTACAAATCAAATCAACTGCAAAATTCCAGAATATATGGGGTAGACTGATATAGAGCAGAGTGGTAGTAAATGTTGTGGCAGTTTAACATACCATTGGTATGAGCATAGCCTTAAGGTCCTCGTCTGTCATATGCATGAGAGCATCCATATCAACCTAAGAAAGACAGAAAATGAAAACATGTATCTGTGAACGGATGACACCACTACATGACGTATATATCTAACAAATAGCACAAATTACTTACTTCTTCTACTTGAAAAGCGGTCGAATATTTCTCAAGACCCAATGATTCCAGAAAGCTATCAACTGATGCATCAGCCTGAACCAAAACATGAGAAGCTAAGAAACAGTAGTGGTCGGCATCCATACAATGGAAGAGGCGTTGCAAGCTTTGTGTCCAGTTATAAGTTAAAAATTTCATCCCAAGGTATTAAGTATGATGGAAAAATACAGCTGGAGAAAAGTGAATTGCCTGCTGTGATTTCTTCCTGGTAGCTTGATTGGAAGTTTTTCTAGTCGCGGTATCAGTTCCAGTCGCTACGCTCTTCATGGTTGGTCTAGCAACCTCCACTTTTGATTTTGGAGGGTCACTGTTTTTGGGTTGCTGATTCATTGTCCCGGAGAGCTTTTCCCGTAAATCTCGCACGCCTGAGCCAGCTGACCCATGATGTCTCTTCTGGAGCTTCAGGCGAAGATCTCTAGGATCAACTCTGCGATCTTAGCAAGCCATCATACAGAGGATCAACAACTAAACAGAGATACTTATTCATATCTGTTAAAAAGAATAAACGAGAGAACAAGCATACTTGAAAGTTGAGGTCTGTCACTACTGAAAAGATCATGCTCCCATTTGTCGTCTTGCCTTTGCCTGAAAGCATGCAATATGTGATTTAACAATGAAGACACAGAGCAAGAAGAATATAAACCAGTCTCTAACATAAAAACAAACACAGTTCATCACACAAAGATTCAGAATACTGCTTTACAAACCAAGTCCAAGAACCACCACAAACACACAAATCAGTGTCATAACAAACATATTTAACTATGGAGGTAGGCACTCAAAGTAGAAAACTTCATCGTGCTGCTCTAATTGAAAACATAGTGATTAAATTACCAAATCAGAGAGTCAAAGTAATCCTAAGCTAGCTAATCAACAGAGTACACGCCGTACTTGACAAAGCTAAGCAAGAATCAGCTTAAACTGCTCAAAGGGAATGTTATAATGAAGCCACATACAGTAGAGCCAGCAAACAAGACTGAAGAATTCTCGACGAAAGCAAAATTATCAGAATAAAAAAAAAACTGTATGACGCAAAGGAGGGAGATAAAATTAGACCTCTTCCCAGTCACTTGTCGAACGCGAATAGAGATATCTCCAGAACCGCCATTGATACGATCCTTTACCACCTTCCTGGTTCCAGACTCAGCCTCCAATTTATCAGCATACATCTTTATCTTTCTCTTGGATTGCACAATTTAGACCTAACCCTAAATCCCAAAAAAGCCCCACAACAAAACCAGAAGAGAAAGCGGAAAAGGTCCTCTGATCAATTCACAGAAACCCAAATAGAAACCCTAGAACCTCTCCCGAAATCACCGAAAAATAAAGAGCTCTTGGACAGAGCTTCACGAGGATCTAACGTTGAGAGGATTATCAATTCAATCAGGTAACGGGTCGGTTCGAATCGAGTCGATTCGGGTCGGGAATCAGGATTATACGCTTCGGACAAAACAAAGAAACGATTAAACCGGTTTGACTCTACTTTGTTAATCTTGGTTTAAAGTTTTAAAACGAGAAGAAAATTTATTTCCCCGGTTTAATCCGGTTGTCCAAAAGACTTTTACGTTTTTTCTTTTTTTTCGTCGTCTTGCTTTATCTCTTTTTCTGTCAACACGCGCTTTTTTAAAACAATCGATTCCTTAATGTAATGGTTTTGCGAAGAAAATGATTAAAAATCCCTAAAAACTTCTGAAACTCAAAAAGACAAAAGAGCGAGCTTAAACTTTCACAACTTTTGTTCGCTGAATCTTCCATGACTGATTCGATTCTGCTTCAACTCCATATCTAGGGTTTCTCACGTTTCTGATTCGGTATGAATTTCTGAGCGCTTTGGTTCCTTTTTCTACGTCTTTGTTGTCCGAATCTGTATAATCTATTGTTTATGCTCAGATTTGATTACATTTAGTTTATGCTTGTTACCATAGAGTGTGCAGCATTTGACTGTGATATTGGCGCTTCTTGGGATTTTTCTTGAGTTTAAGCTGATGGGTTCTGTGATGTTTTGTAGGTAGATATGTCTCGAGCCGAGTCTTTATGGGACCGGCTTGTAAGAGCTGCCTTACAAAGGGACAGAACTGGAGTTGCTGGTGGTCCTGGTCAGGGGAGTATTGTGAACTATGTCCCTTCATCACTAGCAAACAACAGGGACATAGATGCAATTTTAAGAGCCGCTGATGAGATTCAAGATGAAGATCCCAACATAGCTAGGATTTGTAAGTTGTTTTTCTTATCTTTGTTTTTAGTTCCGGTTTTGATTTTTTTTTGTTTTCCTTCGACGATTGTTTTGCTGCAGTATGTGAGCATGGCTACTCCCTGGCACAGAGTCTTGACCCTAATAGTGAAGGCAGAGGTGTTTTGCAATTCAAAACTGGCTTGATGTCAGTTATTAAGGTATGCTTCTCGTCTCTATATTCTATGTTGGATACGATTGCTAGTGGATGATATGATCATCTGCGTTGATTTTTTATATGATTTACCCTTGGTTTTGCCTTTACATGCTTTGTTCTGCCTTGCTTTATTTCAGCAAAAGTTAGCAAAAAGAGAGGTTGGGACCATAGACAGAAGTCAGGACATCATCCGACTTCAAGACTTCTACAAACAATACAGAGAAAAGAACAATGTTGACACGTTGAAGGAAGAGGAAAAGCAACTCCGTGAGTCGGGGGTTTTCACAAAAGAGTACGTATACAAACTATCGAGCAATAAATACTGAATTTGTTGGCATGTTTACACTAACTACTTTTGCCTTTGTTTCCTAACGAATGATTTACTACTTCACATAGGCTGGAATTTATGTTCCGGCTATGGTTATTGAACACCAAACTTAAATCAGATATCTTAATTGTTTTCCAAACTGTTTGATATTGGGTTCCAGGCTGGAGCGGAAAACAGTAAAAAGGAAAAGGGTTTTTGCCACACTTAAAGTTCTTGGAAATGTGTTGGAACAGTTGGCAAAAGAGATTCCGGAAGAGGTTGTGTAGATTTCTTTTAACAGCTCTCGTTTCATTTTTACATTTCTTGAACTGAGCAGAGATAATATGAGGATTATATTAGTCCCAAACAAGTCTATGCAATCCAACTCCTATTATTTATTAAATTTTTGGTCAACGTAGTTGTATACAGATTTCAGCTAAAACTTGTTTACGTTGTACTTCTACAGCTGAAGCATGTTATTGATTCAGACGCTGCAATGAGCGAAGACACAATTGCTTATAACATTATTCCTCTCGATGCTCCTGTCACGACAAACACCACTACTACTTTCCCCGAGGTGAGATATTTCTTATTTTACATATTCGCGTGGATGCTATGTGGCTTCTCTTGCTTGATAAAAATAATGTGAGCAGGTTCAAGCTGCAGTTGCAGCGTTGAAGTATTTTCCAGGCTTGCCAAAATTGCCTGCTGATTTCCCCATTCCTGCCACAAGGAATGCTGATATGCTTGATTTTCTCCACTATATATTTGGGTTTCAGGTTTTTATATCTGAGAAGCTTTTATCCAGTTTCATATTGCACATCAAAACTTTTTATATTATTTTTTAATATATCAATTTTATGGCCTCAGAGAGACAGTGTCTCGAATCAGCGTGAACATATAGTTCTTCTCCTGGCCAATGAGCAGTCCCGACTTAGTATTCCAGTGGAAACTGAACCTGTAAGTGCCAAAGCTTAAGCTTATTTGAATTTCATTTGATTAAAACTTGTGGATACAAACTAAAGATTCATTCTGTTTGTGTTTGTTTAATTTAAGCGAAATTTTCTTATTGTTCGTTGTATGCACTTACAGTTAATTAAGCTTGAAATTGAATTATTGTTTTGCTCAGTCTAGAAAGTTATCCGTGGTAATTGTGCAGTGCAGGTGTTTTTAGCTTGCATACCTCTTTTTATAGAAGGTAGTGAGTTGTTTACGATCTCATGACTAACTCTTTTTTTATACTCAGAAACTGGATGACACTGCAGTGCGTAACGTGTTTTTGAAGTCCCTAGAAAACTACATCAAGTGGTGTGATTACCTGGGCTTTCAACCTATTTGGATAAAGTAAATTAGCCCCTTTCCCTTCTCTATTTTTTCCTGATACCACTCTTGCATACTCATTCCAAAAGTTTCGTAAGTTGCAGTTTAGAGGCCATCAGTGGAGAAAAGAAACTACTATACCTCTCTCTGTATTTCCTGATTTGGGGGGAAGCTTCCAACATACGGTTTCTTCCAGAATGTTTGTGCTACATATTCCACCATGTAAGTTTTATGCTGATTGCTTATTTTTCGCCATATGTTTGCATAGGTTAATGTTTTCTCTAGTGTCTGTTACGGGATTCTTTTGTTAGCTACGTTTAGATGAATGAAATCTCTTAATTTCTTTCCGGTCTGACTAACTATTTGTATTTTTTAATCATGATTATTATTTGTTTGGTCTTTTATGGTGATGCTGAATATTTTCTGTAGATGGTTAGAGAAATGGAAGATATCATACGCCTGCAGGTTGCTCGCCCGGCTGATAGTTGTATGCCAGTCGATAGTCGTGGCTCTGATGATGGTGTATCATTCCTCGACCATGTCATTGCCCCACTGTATGGAGTGGTTTCAGCGGTATGTTCTCTGAAGTATTCTTTTATGCTAAACTTGTAGGGAAATTCCTTTTTCTGCTCTCCATGTTAAACTAGAACTATCTTTCTTGATCATGCATTGCTTCTTATTAATTGACAGACGTACGCCATGTAATGTTGTATGAGGATTTCTCCTATTTAATAGATGGAAAGACTTTTAGAACCTGCTCCTTTCGTAGCATGTAGACTGAAGATTGAGTTAGTGATCTGCTGCTGGTTTTTAGTTGGGTAGGCATGAATCTCTTTGATCAATAAATGTGTTAGTACCAATAGGCAATTTTTTTGGTATTACTTCATGGGTTTCATTTCATTTTCTCGCACCCATTCAAGATGTTGATATGAGTTTCATAGCATGTATATTTGTTGATAACAATCTACGGTGGTCTGTCTTCGTTTCACATGTGCGATATTTATTGTTGTTTTCTGTGTATGAATATTCCTTTCCTAAGTTGCGTTGTTGGTTTTGATTCACTAAATGGGCATGACATGTATCGTCATAAAATGGGGTGTGTGCAGGAAGCTTTAAACAATGACAATGGCCGTGCACCTCATTCAGCTTGGAGAAACTATGATGATTTCAATGAGTATTTTTGGTAAATATTTTAATCTTTGTTTATTAGGTAAATTTATATCGTCTACTGGCTTACATTTGTTTTTTCAAGGTCGCTTCACTCCTTCGAGCTCGGTTGGCCGTGGCGCACGAGTTCATCTTTTTTTCAGAAACCCATTCCTAGAAAAAAGGTCTGAGTTACCCCTTGTATATCTTAATAAGAATTTTTGTATTCATACTGGTTTTCTTGTTTCTTTGGTGCACATTACCAACAATAAAAAGATCTCAGATCCTATTGTTCTCATGATGGCAATTTGAAAAAGCCCTTGTATATGCTAATAGGAATTATTGTATTCATACCGGTTTTCTTGCTAATTTGGTGCACATTACCAACAATAAAAAGATCTCAGATCCTATTATTCTCATTATGGCAATTTGAAAAAGCTCTTAGACTATGTTTTGAAAGTTGTATTGAGCTATGATGTTCTGTGGTCTCGCTGTTGACTCATTTGCTTTTCTTATCTGTAAGTAGGTTCTCATTTAGTTTTGCTTTTAAAGTATGTTTGGAGAAGTTCATTTTTGGTCCTTTGGTGTCGTATAGGATCTAGATACAGACATTTTCTATTCCATAGGTGTATTTGATGTTGGCTCTTACCTTGCAGTATGAGATTAAAACCGGCAGGGCAAAACATCGAGGAAAAACTTCCTTTGTTGAACACCGAACATTTCTGCATCTCTACCACAGTTTCCATCGCTTGTGGATATTCCTTGCTATGATGTTTCAGGTTTGTAATCCTGTTTCAGGTCCTGTTTTTCTATCAGGCTTTTACTTAGTATTCCTCTTAATATGCTTATACCTGTTCGCATTAGTCATTTATGTTGTTTGGTAGTATGGATTATATCTTACCGAGAAAATCTCTCCTGCTACTACTCTTAACAAACTTCGTTACAGGCACTAGCCATCATTGCGTTCAATAAAAAAGACCTTAAATCCACAAAGACTCTGCGTGAAATTCTCAGCTTGGGTCCGACTTTCGTAGTGATGAAATTTTCTGAGAGTTAGTTTTTAAACCCTATACGCTTTGCTTTATCTTCGTTTATTGTTATGAATTCCATAAGAGAAAAGCATAAGCGTAATGTCAACAGGTGTTCTGGATGTTATGATGATGTATGGTGCCTATTCTACAACGCGACGGCTGGCTGTGTCTCGCATATTTCTCCGCTTCATTTGGTTTGGCCTTGCTTCCGTCTTCATATCGTTCCTCTATGTGTATGTTAACATTCTTATTCTTTTGTTACTGCATTCATTATGTTTTTTTTTTTTGTCATTTTCCTTTTCAGGGTAGGTTTTGCTCTCCCTTGTTTGATGTTTTTCTTTTGTGTATGCAGGAAAGCACTTCAAGAGCCAAATGTTGATTCAGCCATATTTAAGCTGTACATGATTATCATAGCCATCTATGGAGGTGTCCAGTTCTTCTTAAGTATCCTGATGCGTTTCCCGACTTGTCACAACATCGCTAATAATTGTGACAGGTGGCCTGTGGTTAAATTCTTTAGGTGGATGCGCCAGGTTTTGAGCCTCATTTTTCTCTTCCATTTGTTATGTTTGATTTTGGGATCCGTCATCTAAAACTCTGATGCTTGGTTGATTGTTTTTTCAGGAGAGACATTATGTTGGCCGTGGCATGTATGAAAGGACATCAGATTTCATAAAGTAAGCTCCTCACCTATTTTTCGGTTACTTAATTTTGGTATCTGTTTTTGGAGATTCCAAAAGTTGATTTAGAAATATGTGATGCTGAAAATACTTGGCAGCTTATTTTGATCAACTGGAACGATTTTGAAATTGTGTTTTTGACTAAGTGTGGGGAAGCGTTTGATTGATGACAACAAACTTCACCCTGTACTAGCTTTATGTTTGTAATCTGTAGAGGTTTTACTGATTCAATCTTACAATGCAGATACATGCTATTTTGGCTTGTCGTCCTGTCGGCAAAGTTCTCATTCGCATACTTTCTTCAGGTTAGTGCTTCTAGCATGAAGAATCATTTTGATGTTTAGAGTCATATTGAAGATTGTAACGTGTGAAATAGATATATATGTATATGTGTGTGTGTTTGTTACATGCATAAAATACAACCTATATACAAGAAGTGTTTCTCTGTATTAGTCAACAGTTTTTCATTGTATCCAGTAGAAATTCTAGAGCAGGTATCTAGTAAGCTCTTAGAGTTGGAAGTAAATTTATGAATGCAGGCATACAATTCTCTTACGCAAAAACAAAATATTCATTTGATCGTTAGCGGATAATTATCTTCACTGCAATCTCTTGTAGTCTGACCCTGAAGTGATTTTCGATAAACACAGCAAGATGCTATGTTTGGCAGTTAAACGTACTTATTTTTCTCTTGCTGATGGAATTGCAGATTGAGCCGCTCGTTGAACCAACAAGGACTATAGTGAAGCAGAATAATATTCCGTACTCCTGGCATGATTTTGTGTCAGAAAGTAAGTGTGGACCTTGTAGATTTTGATTAGTGAATAGAGCTCACTTTAGGCATGGCTTTTTTTTTAAGTACGGTGCTTAGTGTTTGTAAGCCTAGTTGCTTGCAGGATTGTGGTGTATCATGCTGTTCTCTCTGGAATGGTAATGCTTGTTTTTTAGTATATGATATCAAAATCAAGCTCTAAAAATATCAGTGAGCTCCGTCTAGGGGTGTTATTAGCTCTATTATGGGGTTCGTGCTGATAACTGTACTGATGTTCTTTCTCCTGTGAAAGTGGGGCCTATCTTCTGTGTTATAAGATTTTCATTCTCTAAATTTCTTTATGTGGATGCAGAAAACTATAATGCTCTGACTGTTGCCAGTTTATGGGCTCCTGTGGTCGCTGTAAGTACAAGGGTTCTTACATAAGGGTCAGGATTTCTGTTGTTCTAGATTTTTTAGGAAGCAATTGCTGAACTAAGAAGTTGGTTTTCTGGAGAATCACTTCAGTTTTTGAGGATTTTGTTTAAAATTATATCACCAAATTTAGGGAACTTTGTTCTGATTACTGGGGGTTCACAGTTAAATTTTCCCTTATGGTATTGTAATTTTCTCTCATCTAATGCAGATATACCTATTAGACATCCATATATTCTACACCCTTGTCTCTGCTTTCTTGGGGTTCTTGCTTGGTGCTAGAGATCGTTTGGGAGAGGTGAGAGTGATTACAACTCATTGTCTGGCAAATGTCAAAATTCAGTTATTTGAATCTGTTTCTAACTACTGTTTGTAAGAGGTTAGGTCCTTACTTTTCTTTTCCTTTCCTTGCAATTTTCACAGATAAGATCTTTGGATGCAATTCACAAACTCTTTGAGGAGTTTCCAGGGGCCTTTATGAGAGCTCTTCACGTTCCTCTTACCAATCGGTTAGGTTCCTTTCCATCTGTTGTCTATGTACTTCATTTTTCCTGCTTATCTCCCTTTATCTTTCTTTGTTTGATATTAACATTTTCTCCCCATCTTTGCCTTTCACCTATATATCAAAACATGTGCAGGACTTCTGATCCTTCTCATCAGGTAATGATGTTTTGATCCTCTTCTCGGTTGTGTAATTTACATTATCTGGCTTGTTAGTTTTCGTCTCACTTTTGTTGTTCATATTTGCATGTAATGATCAAGTCAAATGATGTCGATAAGAACAAACTAGATGCAGCACACTTTGCTCCATTCTGGAACCAGATAATAAAAAGCCTACGAGAGGAAGACTATATCACTGATTTGTAAGTGCTTTATTCTCTACAGTAACTATTCGGTGTGCCTAATGCTCTTACCTTCTGCATTTTTATACTTTCCTTTTAACCCACTTTTCTTATTTGGATTGATTTCCAGTGAAATGGAGTTGCTCCTGATGCCTAAGAATTCGGGTAGGCTCCAATTGGTTCAGTGGCCACTATTTCTTCTTTCCAGCAAAGTGAGTTTGTTACTTAACCTGCCTTTTTTGAACCAAAATTGCGTATGATGTTATTTGTTATGACAATTATTTTATTATAATCTACTGTAGATATTACTGGCCAAAGAGATTGCTGCTGAGAGTAATTCGCAAGAGGAGATTCTGGAGAGGATCGACAGGGATGAGTATATGAAGTATGCTGTTGAGGAAGTCTATTACACTCTTAAACTCGTCCTGACAGAAACTCTGGAAGAAGAAGGGAAGATGTGGTAATGCATTTTTGGCCTTAAAATGACTTAATACAGATTTCTCCTGAATAAAAGATGATACTTATTGTGAATTATTTAGGGTGGAAAAAATCTACGAAGTCATCCAGGGCAGCTTAAAGGAAAGAAATATACATCATGATTTTCAGTTGAACAAACTCTCCCTTATGATCACGAGAGTGACCGCACTCTTGGGAATCCTGGTATTCACATTGGCAGTGCTAATTATTTTTCTGTCAGATATGCCTTTTATATACCAGCTCGTAATTATTAGAGTGGTGCTCTTTATGATGTTGAAAGTTATGTCATTCAACATTGTTTTGTACGTATTAGTGAGATATGGGTGTCGTAGTTTCTTGACTGTTACCGATTGGACGGAGTCCTTGCCATAATACTTTATTTTGTTTGATTTTAAATTGTGCTTAATTCCATGACAGAAAGAAAATGAAACGCCAGAGCATGCAAAAGGGGCCATCAAAGCACTTCAGGATCTATACGATGTTATGCGGCTTGACATATTAACCTTTAATATGAGGTACTTGATGCTTTGACTGTACTTTTTGCTGCAATTCCATCGCTCTTTTCTTTTTCTCGTTTGATATTTATCCCTAAGTGTGTTGCTCTGTGTAGGGGTCACTATGAATCGTGGAGTAGGATAACTCAAGCGTGGAATGAAGGTCGGCTATTTACAAAGTTGAAATGGCCTAAAGACCCTGAGATGGTATGATGATGATTCTTATTGTTAAGGCTTTTAGTGCACTTGTTATTTTCTGTCAGTCTGATAATTCTTTATGATTTCCAGAAAGCTCTCGTCAAAAGATTGTACTCTTTATTTACTATCAAAGATTCTGCCGCACATGTTCCTAGAAACCTTGAGGCCAGACGCAGACTTCAATTTTTCACTAATTCTCTTTTCATGGATGTGCCACCCCCAAAGTCTGTCCGCCAAATGTTATCCTTCAGGTATTTCTTTCTCCATACTTTCATCATGTTATTATCCAAACAAGCTCTTCACAAGCTTACTATCTTTAGTTGGACTTTGCTTTCAGTGTATTCACTCCATATTATTCGGAGGTTGTGCTATACAGCATGGCTGAACTCACAAAGAGAAATGAGGATGGAATATCTATCTTGTTTTACCTTCAGAAAATATATCCAGGTACATTGATGTTTTTCTAAAAGATTAGAGACTCCTGCTTATATTCTTATGTTATTATCTTAGCTAGTCGACTTGCTTCTGTTATGATTTATGTGCTTAAGCGCGTTATTGTTATGGATATGTGCCTAATATGTTTTTCATCGTTATATGATATGTTGCAGATGAGTGGAAAAATTTTCTTGCACGAATAGGACGGGATGAAAATGCGTTAGAAGGCGATCTTGATAATGAGAGAGACATACTTGAACTTCGATTTTGGGCTTCTTACCGAGGACAAACGTTAGCTAGAACAGGTAAAGCAAACAATTCACTACTGCATTTTTCATGGGGATACACTATTCCTTCACGGTCTCGCATTGGAAGTTATATTGGTATCTAACTAGACAGGACCTTAATTTTCTGGTTTCCCTTTCACATATATTAGTGTTTTTCCTTACGTTTTATCTGGGATTATATTTGCAGTTCGCGGGATGATGTATTATAGGAAAGCACTCATGCTTCAGTCTTATCTGGAAAGAAAGGCGGGAAGAGGTAAAAGGCTAAGAGCTTTGTATAAAGTATTATTTTTGCCCAAGCTTTTTCTTAGGGCAATCTTACTATTACAGACGCAGAGTCCGCACGTTCTGGTAGTGACACAGGGGATGCTGAAGGATTTGAGTTATCTCCTGAAGCAAGGGCCCAAGCAGATCTAAAGTTCACATATGTTGTCACATGCCAAATATATGGTAGACAGAAAGAAGAACAAAAACCTGAAGCGGTTGACATTGCATTGCTAATGCAAAGGTAAGAAGACACCTTTCTCAGTTGCTCACTCGGTTTAGGAGATGGGCTTTTCTACCTTAGATCTAGAGCTTCTGCTTTCATTCTGTTATAAATATTGTGCAACCAAGGTAATCTCTTTCATTCTATTGTCAGAAATGAAGCCCTTCGCATTGCTTATATCGATGTTGTTGATACTCCAAAAGAGGGTAAATCTCATACGGAATATTATTCAAAACTTGTGAAGGCCGACATCAGTGGAAAGGATAAGGTAAACTGTGATTATCTGTAAAACCCAGTCATGAGACAAAACATTCTCTAAGTGATCAGTAAACTGAGCTCTATTGGTATATCTTCCTGCCTTTTCCTTTTTGTTCTTAATATTCTGTCTTTTCTGGTTACGTAGGAAATTTACTCCATAAAGTTGCCTGGGGACCCAAAACTTGGCGAAGGCAAACCTGAGAATCAAAACCATGCCATTGTCTTTACTCGCGGAAATGCAATCCAAACTATCGATATGAATCAGGTAAGTATGTAAACCTTTTCTTCTTTGCAACTCTCTGTATAACCATGCCTTTTTTCGGGATCTCATGGATTCTGTGAAGCAGATTAGAGATATAGGCTTTGTAAAGAATATTAAGAATAACACTTCCAAATTGTTCATTGTTAAAATAAAAGTAGGCAATGAGAACAACAGCGCTTCATAGCTCATGGGGATGTCTAGTTGAGACATGCTGACTGTAGAAAATGTTTGAGAATTAAATTCAGCTGAAACTTATCATATGCTGCTCTAGTTTGATTTTTTGAATGGAGCATTATTCAATGCCTTGTCCTATCCATGTTGGTTGGATAAATTGACTGGATTCCCATTTCGTCTGAGAAATCTGAAAGTGTCACTATGTTGAATTGTACTTGATCAAAAAACGCTTATGCATCAGTGTGACAGAATTTGTGCTTTCCTTAGACCAAAGTGCATTTTTGCGAAATAAAATTGAGTGGTCCCTTGCCTAAATTTTAAGTTTGAGGTTCAAAAGTCAACACATATGTCTGGAGTACGAATTATCATTTTCTTTCACTAACCGAGACTGTTTCTTAATTGGAAAGCACAAACTAATTTCATTTGAGTTCTGAGTACGACATCTCATCACATTTGATGTACCTGATCTATCAAGCGTACATGGCTGCATCTCCAACATCTAGCATCATGGTCTGTTTTTAATATTATATTGTGTCTTATATGTTAGGACAACTATTTTGAAGAGGCCTTGAAGATGAGAAATCTTTTGGAGGAATTCGATCGGGACCATGGAATTAGACCACCTACCATTCTTGGAGTTAGGGAACACGTATTTACTGGAAGGTGGGAATCGGAAATTTTGTATATTTAGTTCCTTGTTTTAGACATTTGTCACCTTACAAATTTTTGTCACAATATGCAGTGTCTCCTCCTTGGCCTCTTTCATGTCCAATCAAGAAACCAGCTTTGTGACTCTAGGTCAGCGGGTGTTGGCGAAACCCCTAAAGTAAGCTACTAATATAATATATTATCTTTTTTAACAACTTAAACTCAGGTGAAATGCTTATTCTATCATCTCGGAATTTTAGGATCCGCATGCATTATGGTCATCCGGATGTCTTTGACAGAGTTTTCCATATTACACGTGGTGGTATCAGCAAGGCCTCTCGGATCATCAATATTAGTGAAGATATTTTTGCTGGTAAAATTGATTTGTTAATTGACAGTTACCTTCAAAATTGTTCAGTGTCGCAAGACCATTTAAAGCATGCAAATGATCAAAAGTGAATCTCCTGGATGTTGAGCTATTTTAATCTAATGTTTTTTCAACACTTGTTTAATGTCGATCCCTTGATGCTATAACTTTTAGGTTTCAACTCAACTCTACGTCAAGGGAATATTACTCATCATGAGTATATTCAGGTTGGTACTTTTTAACTCTTCACAATAAAAAGGATAAAAAATACATACATATACATACGCATTAATTTTACTTACAGGTTGGAAAAGGGCGAGATGTTGGGCTCAATCAAATAGCTCTGTTTGAAGGGAAGGTTGCTGGTGGGAATGGTGAACAGGTTCTTAGTCGGGATGTATACAGACTTGGCCAGCTTCTTGATTTCTTCCGAATGATGTCATTCTACTTTACAACTGTTGGCTTCTATTTCTGTACAATGGTATGTGGACCCTTACTCGAGTCATATTTATTCATATGTCTCTCGGCGTAGTTTCCTTTCCAACTTGACACCTCCATCCAGAATGTTACGTGGTTTAAATAGTGCAGTTTTAGCGTCATGCTTTCTCATTTTATAAGTCTTGCATTATCAGTTCATGTCGTTTATTTGGTTTATGTGGATCCGTTTACTTTTGCCCCCTCTATCTGGAGCCGTTCCTGATACGCTCCAAGTATGGTTTCCAGGAACTAGAACTGATGAATTGACATTTACATGGCCTTTTGCAGTTGACGGTGCTTACTGTGTATATTTTCTTATATGGGAGGGCATATCTGGTAAGCATAGTTACCTAATGTTGATTATATGATTCATCTGCTATCTTCATGAATAATTATTTTGACAATTGTTTCTTGCATATTACCAATGATGCTGACTGAAGGCCTTTATATTCTTTTTGTGTTTGATTATCTATAGGCACTCTCTGGGGTTGGAGCTACTATTCGAGAAAGAGCAATTTTTCTAGACGATACAGCACTTAGTGCTGCCCTGAATGCTCAGTTTCTGTTTCAGATTGGTGTTTTCACTGCTGTGCCCATGATTTTGGGCTTTATTTTGGAACAAGGTTTTCTTCAGGTAATGGTTTCCACCATTTTGATCCTATGATAAAGTTATGCCTTGTTTTCTGATATGATTGGTGTGTGTTTCTAACACGCGTTCTCAGTTAGCTGGTTTGTTTACTTGATTATCTTCAGTTTACTTTTTATTGAATGATAAGTCCTTAATGCTCTCACTTTATTCCGACTATGGTATTCCAAATTATCATATCTGTGTGTCCGATATCTAAAAAGAGATCTTGACTGGACATGACATAAAGTCGCTTTCTCATAATGAAATTTTTACCTTTTGTGTTTTGTTTGTTAGTAGATTTTAATTTCCTTGCATTGTCTGTCATTGTGTAGGCCATTGTTAGTTTTGTAACAATGCAATTCCAGCTATGTACTGTCTTTTTCACATTCTCACTTGGCACAAGAACCCATTATTTCGGGCGGACAATTCTACATGGTGGTGCAAGGGTATGTTCTCATCCTCGGTTCCTAAATGTCTTTATATTGTCTGGAATTTGATAAAGAGTGTTTGTCAATAGTACCAAGCCACTGGAAGAGGGTTTGTCGTCAAGCATATCAAATTTTCTGAAAACTACCGTCTTTACTCCAGAAGTCATTTTGTCAAAGCGTAACTCTTTGTTTCTTATGTTCATACAGTTCTTGTCTATACCTTAGCCATAATTAAAAATGAAACATTCACTGATATGCTACTTTTTTTGTTCTGTAGGATGGAGGTTATTCTCTTGTTGGTTGTCTACCTTGCATATGGCAATGATGAGGCTGGTGCAGTTTCCTACATCCTTCTGACAGTGAGCAGCTGGTTTTTGGCGGCCTCTTGGCTTTTTGCTCCATACCTGTTCAACCCTGCCGGGTTTGAGTGGCAAAAGTAAGTAGTGCTATCTTATTTATATCCTATTAAGTAACATGTTCTCTCATTGAGCAAGATTTGTTTTCGTCTTTCAGAGTCGTGGAGGACTTCAAAGAATGGACAAACTGGCTCTTTTACAGAGGTGGAATTGGTGTGAAAGGAGGTGAAAGCTGGGAAGCTTGGTGGGAAGAAGAACTGGTAAGAACTCCAATTTCCAGCAATATGTTTTGTTTATAATCCTCGAGTAACTCCATTTTTCCAAACTCTACTGTTTGATTATGCATAGCTTTATTAGTTTTACTTCTTTGTTAAACCGCCTTCTGGTCAACCACAATCCAAATTTTTCCAAGCGTATATGTTTCCCTTGTACATCAAAATACACTTAGCAGTTTAGCTTTGAGTTAAGAATGCCTATTCTAACTCTTGTTGAGTCCTTAAGAATACGAATTTATTCATCTGGGCAACTAGTGCTCTTAGGCTGTAACAGTACACTTCTTGGAGATGTTTTAGGATTTCTTGCATGTCTGTTAGTTAATATCTCTACCTTATTTAGCAAATATTAATCATTTCTGTGCGTCAACAGTCTCACATCCGAACCTTGAGCGGGAGGATAATGGAGACAATTTTGAGTCTGAGATTCTTCATTTTCCAATATGGTATCGTCTACAAGCTGAATATACAAGGATCAGATACATCATTTGCGGTATGGCGTTTCCCTTTGTCAAATGCTTGTATCATCCTTGCTTATAATACTGTTTCTTCTTAGAAAAGTACCATGAGTGACTAGTTGAAGTAGCATTTTGACATTTATGATTTTGTTGTATCATCTTGCTGTGTACATGGTCGATGACTAATCCCATTTATACATCTGCAGATATATGGTTTCTCATGGGCTGCATTTGCAGCAAGTATAGGTCTTTTCAAGGTTAGTTCTTCATTTTATAGTATCCCTTTTCTCGTACTAAATTGCTTTACATGGTGTGATATTTCCCTTTTTTTTTTTTTTTTTTTTTTTTTTTAAAAANGTTCACCTTCAGCCAGAAGATCTCCGTGAATTTCCAGCTTTTGCTGAGATTTGTACAAGGCCTTGCCTTGTTGGTAGCTCTAGCTGGCATAATCGTAGCAGTTGTCCTCACAGACTTGTCAGTGACAGACATCTTTGCTTGCATTCTGGCTTTCATTCCGACTGGATGGGGAATTCTTTCGGTAAGTTTCATTTTTTCTCAGCACATCACTTGCCATTTCTGCAGAGTCCAATTTCACAAACAAACTTGTGTTGTTGTAGATTGCATGTGCCTGGAAGCCCATCATTAAGCAAATCGGGATTTGGAAATCGATCCGGTCCCTGGCGAGGCTGTACGATGCAGGAATGGGAATGCTCATCTTTCTTCCGGTTGCGCTCTTCTCATGGTTCCCTTTTGTCTCAACCTTCCAAACGCGTATGATGTTCAACCAAGCCTTCAGTCGTGGTCTAGAGATCTCTCTCATCCTTGCAGGAAACAATCCCAACTCTGGTCTCTGAGTTTTATCTCAGTACACTTATTTGTGTGTTTATTTATCTCTTTAGTTTATATGATTAATTAATGAGTGTAGTTTTAGAAACTGATGAGAACCTACTTGTATTTTTAGGCATTTCATTGTATTATTATTATTTTGTAGATTCAATACATGTTCTAAGCCTGATTAAATTTTTTGTTCACAATACACATGACACTGGATTTTGATGAAAAACCTCTTAATTGCATAATGTTTTGTATGCAACTCAAACTGTTACACTCAACTCTTCATGACTATCTTCATTTTCACCATTCTCTTGTTCATGGCCCTTCACTGCCTCTGTCTTCCCCTCCATGCCTGTTTTGGTTTTCAATCTCATCCAAGGCATCGTAGTTGATTACCACTCGAAGTCTCTTTTTGTCAAGCATTCTGCGAACAGCTTTTCGTGGCAGTTGCTGGGGGCGGGACGTTCTTTGTTTCCTCAGCTCGCTTTTGTTGTTT
Source organism: Odontarrhena argentea (assembly GCA_900406245.1). Lineage (NCBI taxonomy): Eukaryota > Viridiplantae > Streptophyta > Magnoliopsida > Brassicales > Brassicaceae > Odontarrhena > Odontarrhena argentea. Next base: position 84,722 of record OVAF01000034.1, read on the forward strand.
CTCCTTTCTAGATTTCTTCACAGCTGCTTCAGTAGCTTCGAAAAGCTTTCTCGCGTGTTCTGGACAATAAGTATTGCTACGGACTCAAACTTGGAGATGAAGAGACTAGTTTGTTTTCAGACTAAACTAAAATTTAGATTTGTTGTTATGCAAAATCTAAGACCATCTCCACTCATGGTCCTTGATAGGGTGTCTTAAAAATAAACTAATACTTTATTTAATAATAATTTAATCAAACCATTCTACTTGGATCTTCTTACTGATTACCCTTCCAATGGAGGTACCTATCTACCGTGTCTTAACTATTTAAATAATATTTCATTTTTAAAATGTATACAATGAAAGCAATACACACATATGCAATGAAACTCTCCTCTTTCAGAAGCTTCCCTCGTCATTTTATAACTTTTACTCATTCATCAATGAGTTGCTGATACTTGATGCCATCAGAGGCTTTTACTTCTAGTTTCTCCTTGGAGATCTTGCTCTTTGAACCTCTTGGCTTAGTGGAATGCCTTTTTGTGGTTGATTGACCGCTCTTCGCTTCTTTGGGGCGCACTGCGGACGATACTAACCATGGTGTCAGCTTCAAGGGCCATGCGATTTCTATAGACGACTTGATAATCCAGCTGCATAAAAAAGTAGTAGAAGATTCCAAATCAAGAGGGATAATGTGAGATTTACTACATAGAGAAAGAATGTAGAACAAACTTACCCAAGTGGGAATTTACTATCAGCCCGAGTTTCAACCTGAAGTCACCAAAGCAAGACATGGCGACCACAACTTCCAAGCGGTTCCACCATAGAAGAATCCTAGACAATCAATCCCCTCTCATCATCCAAGTTAAGATATTTAACTCATGCGTTTATCATCATTTACAGTTTCCTTCCATAACAACCTAGAACTCAACACAAACTCTGACCATTACTAGGCATCACACTCACTTTGACATGATTGAAAACAAACAAATAATGAGAATTACACAGCTCAGGATCAAGAAAAAAAGAGAGAGATCAAAACAACAGGTTATACAAATTAAAATGAAAAGGCTAGTACTATCTCATTCATCTTATACAATACAATAATAAGCATAGAAAAGTCAATACGATTACAAGTGAAAGCTTAGACTTGTTCATTTCTCAAGAACATCTCAAACCTTGGCTAAATTTCCATAAGATAGGCTAAGAAAGCTTGGACAATCAACAACAACACCGGCCTCTAAATGAATTTCTTTCAGCAACCCAAGTTTCTCGACAAAGAAATTTACCCTTTCGAACTGAGGAGAAGAAGAAGGTACAAGTTTCAATCATGTGACGAAGTACAAGGATCTCCTCTACTCCATTTGTTCAATCTACAAAGAGGACTGTTCAAACTTCCTCTTATTGCTCGCAAAGCCCTCACTGAAATCCCAAAACATCACCAATCAATATCCAAAAACAAAAGAAAACGATTATAGAAAAATCAAAAGATGCATGCAAGGAGAAAGCTTTCTTTACCGTCGCCAACTCGCCATTCTCTGAGAGCGGAACCTTCTTCTTCTTCCATGACCGATGGTGGAGATTGAGTTTCCGGTGATTCCTTCTGCTGCGACGAGTCTTTCTCCGATTGAGCGTCAAAGTTAGAGAAGGACGAGTCAAACCGTTGTGACTGAAATCGAGAATCATAAGGCGCCATGTAGTTTCCTCTGTCGCCGCCGTCATCTACTCGCCGTCGGACATCTAGATCGAAGCCAGAGCTCGATCTCAGAGATAGCCAAATCGACCGATTTGTAAAATCAGTCGATCCAAAACAAAATTGGTCTCACAGACCAAGAGCATATCGATTTTAAGGTTGAAACATCAACCAATTCAAGGTAAATGGATTGAAATTTATGGTTTATGATTGAATCGACAAAATGAGTTTCTCGTTTCTTCGCAGACTCAGAAACAAGAGAGAGAAAGAAAAGAAGAAAATGAAGAAGAAAAAAATTAATTTCCCTTTATATTTAAGTTCGACCCAACCATGAGAAGACACGTGTCGTATCTTAACGGTGTCTTCCGGACCCTATATAGGAACCGTGTCTTTGAATAGTCGATCGATAATTTTCTTTTATCTTTATTTTTTGGGTCATATTTGGGTTAAGATACGGTGAAAACCCACCGGTGGAGATGCTCTAATCCAACCAACAAAAAGCATAAGTTCCAACAAAAAGCATAAGTTTGTTGGGGCTGTGGACCAAATTGGTAATATGGGCCTAATTAATAGCTTTATAGGCCCATCTAAGTTAGAAGTCGCTGGCGGAACCAGAAGGTTATAACTTATAAGTGGGAAGGTCTCAAGAAGTCTTGACAACAGTACCGTTGAGAATCTACAAGAAAATTCAGGCAAGCTCTAGAATTCGTTAGTGAGAGATGGTGGGAGACGAGGGTCGAAGGAAGATCAGTCTTTACTGTCCGTCTGTATCGAAATTGATTGATTGGGTTGCTTGGAAAGAGCAGAAGCTGGACTTTAGGTCGATAGCTGCAGCGTTTGGCCTCGAACCAGCGACGGTGAAGCTTAATGGTCACTTTATAAGCAGAGGTGTTGATTTGGTTGCTTCTTGTGTGACTTGGCAGTCTTTGTTGGCTTTCTTTGCTGCGAAAGGTTTATCTACTGGTAAAGATGAAGTTCATGCTCTTCTTGTTGATGGCAAGCTCTCTAAAATCGGTACCAAAAGTGAGTTTCTTCTTCTTATAACGAAGACTTGAATTGAATCTTTTGTAATCGAAATTGATTCGTGATTGTCTGATTGATTACTCAGGGGCATACGATGATCCTCAAGAGAGCTTAACTTGCAATGATCTTGGTTTAATTAGAAACAAGAAGTTGAAAGATAAGTCTTCAGGTATGAGAGTTTTTTTTTCACACCATGTGGTTTTAACTAGTTGTTTCTGTGTTTAACCTGACTTTTCATTTCGTTAGTTGGAGGATCTCTGAATTCTGGATGCAACAAGAGAAAGCTATTGTTTGAAGATACACACTCACTCAAGAAACTAAAACTCAACATGGATGATAGCTTTGGTAAAAAATAGTATAGTCTCTTCTTTAATGTAATCAAATTTCAGTATGACTTTGTTTGAATGTACTGTGGTTAACGGTGTTGCAGGAAGACAAGGTGGAGTCACCAGAACGCCATTGAAATGCAGTTTCATTAGTGATGATGGTCTAAAGAGGACAAGAGAAGATGATATGATTGCTTCTGTATCTTGTAAGAAGATTAAATGAGAAGGGCAATGTAGAAATAGAGAAGCTTGTAACAGTTTTTGTCTCTAAGTATCTGACTAAACAAAAGATACAAAATTTCCAACTCTTAAGAACAAATCGTACAGGGTGCAAAATTACCTTCTTGTTACATATGGTACAACTGATGTCTCTCTTTAAAGTTTTGAGCCTACTACTTGTTCGTGGAAAAATATTGCCATGCCGCAGCAGCTCCTGCAACTACTATGATTTTGAAGAGAAGTTTACTAGACAAAAAAGACGATCGAGCTGCAGGTGACTCTGATGATGATGATGATGATGCTTCTTCTTCGATTGGTCTCCCTCTAATCTTGGCTATAAATCTTGACATCAACAGCTTAAGCCCTCCTGTTCTCTTTCCTGCTGGAGAAAACAGAAGAATCACAATCTTGACATTAAAATCACGGTATATTTAGTTAGCCAAAGAGCCTGAAATGATCTTTAAATCTTGCCCTCAAGTCATTTGGTGACTACCTTTGTCTTTAAGAAACCTTTCTTCTTCGCCGATTCGTCTCCGGAGAGCATTGAGCAATGATCCGAAATACAATGCAAAGACAGTGCATGTGATCGTGATTACGTTGTAAGGCATGCTAAAATCAGGTGTTGTCAAAGGTACAAGCAATACTTCTGTGTAAGAGCGCACTAAGGACTTCTCCTGCAACAAACCAGAGGACAAATGAAATTGTTGTAGCTGAATCAGGGGACAAAGACTGAAACTTTAAGCCTTTTGAATCTCTACCTTAAATTTTGATAATAAAGGCGACTTGCTGAGCTCTTCTTTGAAATCTAAACGTGCATGATGATTAGGGAAGCTTATCAAAGCTGATGGAATGTCAAATCCTTGATTAGCATCAGGGGGGTATTCATCTATATGCAGAAAACCCTGTTGAGCAATTTTCAGAAACAAAATTAGTGACACCAACAAATTTTCTGACACAAAATCAATGAATTTGGCGATCAGATTATGGTAGGTGAAGAAGAATACACATGGATAGTATGATGAACAAAAGATAACCTTATCGTATTCTACTGATATGGCGGCAGATCTCACTTCACATGGTAGTTCCAACATCATCTCCATCATGCCAGATGACACCTTATCCGTAGATGGTGAGACATTGATTTTCTTCAAAACCTCACTACCTGTCTTCTGTTGTTGGTCCACAAAGATTTGTAGCGTATGATAGTAAACCTTAATATACCATGGGAAAATCTGGAAAATGTTAGCTTTTATTGTACAGCGGCCATTAGTGAGATCTCTGCCTGATAATTTCTCCTGCGATTCGGTCGCTTTTAACAAGATGGCTATTGCACCCCTTTCGTTCCCGCTTCCCATCAAAAACCGGCTTGCGTGTAATGGAGCTTGTTGGGATGACCACTTTGAGGGAAGCTTCCAAGACAGGTCAAGATCAAATGGCTCACTGTCTTTAGATTTGTCAATATCAAACTTAAAAAGAAAGCTGCTGTTTTCTCGAAGAACCCTGTCTGGCTTTATGGACAATTCGAAGTCCGCGTTCTTCCAGAGTTTGTCTACTTCTGCTTCTGGACCCACATCCTTTAGTTCATGACCAGAAAGACCATCCAATTGAAGATACACATTACTTGACTTTGCAAGAACACATCTTCCAACAACATTTCTCTGAAAGAGGGAGCTAAGGGACCAACTGGGCTGTATATTCTTTTCACCAGACACAGTGTCAGGCTGAAGAACAACAGTAAGAGTCTGCTCCAACATTATGCCCGACCCCAATTCCTCTTCATCAGATTCAACCGTAGATAAATGCAATCTCTGAGAATGATAAAACCCTCTGTAAACAGATGGCCTATTCATTAACGCAGAAATCCCATCCTTATCTCTACACGGAAGCAGCTTCAACCACGGGGTCAAATTCTCAGTACAAACAGCTTCACGCGGCAGTGAACCATACCTCAACTTATCCGACTTTACCCCAAACCCCCATGTCGGAGCCGCATACGACGCAGATGATTCTAGAAAGTTGATGGAAGCACAGAAAAGCCCTGACAATGCGTGTGTTAAATTCTTCCAAGAAGTGTCAACCTCAGATTGAGGAACATCAAACACAGCCCACAGCTCAACCCCAACAGGCTTCGCATTCATACTCGATAGCGGGTCAAACCCTCCCCAATGCTCATGGTTCCAACGACCCTGAGTAAAAGATAGTTCCATCTCCTTGACTCGAAATTTCTCAACCTGTTTATGCAAATCATGTTTAAGAAATTACAGCAAACCAAAACAGCTATACTATATGCTAAACAAGATCTTAAGAGCTAAAACAACAAAATCTTCCAAGATCTTAAACCTCGATATCTCAAATTCCATAAGACCAGGCTAACGAAATAAGCAAAACTGAGGCGACCGAATTGCATATAATCTCAAATCGAAGAGGTTATATTACCAACTGAGAAATGGCTTTGGGGAAGCGATGATGATGACGACCGTGAGAATTCGACGGAGGAGCTCGATTCTCGAAATGGAAATGAGCTAAAACTTTCCGATCAGGCAAAGGCTTCAACAACAATGCTTCGCTGAACTCTTCAACTTCATTCGACTCAACAGAAACAATCGCAACAAAAGCCGATTGCAAAATCAACAATAGAATCCAGGATAGAGCAAGTCTAGCCATAATCAGATTCACTGAACTCTTTAATTTACCGGCGATCGGGCATTACAATGTAGATCCCTGAGCCCTGGCGATGACCAAAAATGGTGATGAGAGAATCAAAGGGAGCAAAATCGAAAAAGGAGTGAATTAGTTCCTTATTATCGATTCAAAGTTTGGTTCGTATCGGTTTATACGAATAACCATGTGGTCAGCTGGTTCACATTTTTGTTACGGTTATGGAGCTGGTTTTTTTCTGATCCATATTGAGCTGGTTTGGTTCAAGCTATAAAGCGGAAGAGAATCAGATTAGAGTGAGTTAAAAGATTAATGGGCTTCGTTAGCTGTTATAGGCTATAAGCTTGTTTAATGAAGCCCACTCCAGAAGATTTTTATATTGTGTTTTTCGTCTAACATGGAATAAATTTACTCTCATTGTCTTATTCAATTTACTTTCATTGTGTATTCAATTTTTAGATACAAATTTACTCTCATTGTGTATTCAATTTGTATATACAAATACAGTATCACACAAATTTATTAGACCATCATTATTCATGGAATCTTGGTGTCTTGGAGTTTTTTTAGAAAATGAAAAAACGAAAGGAAAAAAGAAGAAATCTTTAAAAAATAACGATAATGACTATTTAATCGGGAAATTTTAAAAACATGAATTTCCCAAAATACCACTCACGCCAAACAGATTACAAAAAGCCGCCCATCACAATGAAAAGCTCCGCCACCACCTTCCGTGAAAACGATGTCGTTTCTTAACGATTTTATCACCTTCCTTCTTCTCCTACTATTCTTCTTTCTCTCTCCGGCAAGCTTCTCCGCCGTTAATATCCCGTCAACGTTGGACGGTCCGTTCGCTCCGGTGACTGTTCCATTAGACACTTCTCGCCGGGGAAAAGCAGTCGATTTGCCCGACACCGATCCTCGCGTCCGCCGTAAAGTCACCGGCTTCGAGCCGGAGCAGATTTCTCTCACTTTATCCTCCGATCACGATTCCATTTGGGTCACTTGGATCACAGGTTTCATTTTAATCACTTTTTTTCTTTTTCATTGACTAAAAATTACGTGATTAGTAATTCTCTAGATATTTGATTCTTTCTATTACAGAACTAAACGGTTATGTCATAAATACTAAACTCTGACATACTAGGAAGAATCTTATAACTTGATTTTTTACTCCTTTTAGTTACTTCAATTGAAAGTAAGGATCTTGATTCTTGATCAAACCTATTAAAAAATAAAATATATGATCTTGATTCTGATAAAATGCGACAATGAACTGTGGATAAGATTCTTACATACAGTACTAGTTTACATTAACTTATGGAGGTGATTGTTGGGTTGATACAGGTGAGTTTCAAATCGGCAAGAACGTGAAGCCGTTAGATCCGACAAGTATCAACAGTATTGTCCAATTCGGGACATTGAGACACTCACTAAGTCATGAAGCCAAAGGACATTCACTTGTTTATAGTCAACTTTACCCTTTCGATGGTCTTCTCAACTATACTTCCGGAATCATTCACCATGTTCGCCTTACGGGGCTGAAACCGAGTACTGTTTATTACTATCGATGTGGCGATCCTTCAAAATGGTCTATGAGTAAGATACATCATTTCAAGACAATGCCGGTTTCTAAGCCCTCGAGTTATCCCGGTCGAATAGCGATTGTAGGTGATCTTGGTCTCACTTACAACACAACAGATACGATTAGTCATTTGATGCAAAATTCTCCGGATCTTGTTTTGTTGATCGGCGATGTGTGTTATGCCAACTTGTATCTAACAAACGGGACTAGCTCAGATTGTTATTCTTGCTCTTTCGCGGACACGCCTATACACGAGACTTATCAGCCACGTTGGGATTATTGGGGTAGGTTTATGGAGGATCTGACTTCTAAAGTTCCCATGATGGTGGTTGAAGGGAATCACGAGATTGAACCGCAAGTTGATAACAAGACATTTCAAGCTTATAGCGCAAGATTCGCTTTCCCTTTTAAAGAAAGTGGGTCGTCCTCTCCGCTCTATTACTCTTTTAATGCTGGTGGAATTCATTTTGTCATGATCGGTGCCTACATTGATTATGAAAAATCAGGTTCAATATTCTCGGACTCTCCACTTCAATTTTTTTCCTGTTTCCACATCTCTAGAAGGGTTTATGCCTGTCTTCTTTTTGCAGCGGAACAATACGAGTGGCTAAAGAAGGATTTGGCTAAAGTTGATAGATCGGTAACGCCATGGTTAATAGTTTCTTGGCATCCACCTTGGTATAGTACTTATACAGCGCATTACAGAGAAGCGGAGTGCATGAAAGAAGCTATTGAAGAATTAATTTACTCTTATGGTACTGACATTGTCTTCAACGGACATGTAAGACCCAAAACATAAACCTGTCTCTTACTTCCGCCTTTCTTACTTTCTTTATGTGAAAACATTTTTCCAGGTTCATGCTTATGAACGGTCGAACAGAGTTTACAATTACGAACTAGACCCTTGCGGTCCAGTTTACATTGTAATTGGTGATGGAGGTAACCGTGAAAAAATGGCGATTGAGCACGCAGATGAACCCGGTAAATGTCCTGAACCACTAACCACTCCGGATCCAATCTTGGGCGGCGGGAAATTTTGCGCTTCGAACTTCACCTCGTCTGGTCTATTCTGTTGGGATTCGCAACCTGATTATAGTGCCTTGAGAGAAAGCAGCTTTGGCCATGGAATCCTAGAGGTAACAAACTTAACTAAATCCTAAACACATCGAAACACATGCTAGGCTTAAGTCTGATAAAAAGATTTTACATACACAGATGAAGAACGAAACATGGGCTCTATGGACATGGTATCGAAATCAAGACTCGAACAGTGAAGTCGGAGATCAAATTTACATCGTGAGACAACCTGATCGATGTCCTCGTCACAACCGCCTTTTTAACCATTGCTAAAGATCAAAGTTTAAACATAAACCAACGATCTAATAAAAGATTGTAACAATATGGAGTTTTCTCAAGAAAATAAAAGGTTTAACATCTCTCCAAGAAACAGAGCAAAATGTTTCTAAAAGATCTCGAGAAACTCGAGAACGAAGCTACTGCAAACAGGACAATGACCCTTTTGAGCCATAAGCTCTTTAGAACAGAGCTTACAAAACGTATGACCACAAGGAGAAAAAGAAGCACCTTTAATCTTCACCGAACAAACACAACAACTAAGCTCTCCTTCTCCTCCTTCTTCCTCATAGCTCTCATCTTCTTCTTCTTCCTCTTCTTCATATTCCTCATCCATTGCATATCTCGAACCAGTTAGACCCATTTGTCTATCTGTCTCCTCCAATAAATCCATCAACGACATTGTCTGTTTCGGAGCAGAGACTCCGGACGATTTCTTCTCCTCTGTTTCATCCTCCTCGTTGTCATCATCTTCATCATCGTCGTCGTCGCTCGCATTCGCCGCAGCTTCCGCCGCTTCTTGCGCCGCGACAGCTTCTCTCGCCGACATCTGTCTCTCTTCCACGAACGTAACAATCGGAGGACGACGTCTGCTATCTTCTTCGCCGTCACTGTGATCTCTAACGGAATCGTGACGTGATAACTGCGGTTTGAAACTCCTCGACGATGGCCCATCTAACGGAATGCTGACGTCAGCTAAATCTTCCGGGTTGTTTTTACCTGACCCGACCCGCATCGAAGATCCGCGGCTGAACATAGCTCGTCCTGGTGGATCCGACATCGGTACCGCGCTAACCAGATCTTTAAAATTAACCGAACCGTTAAGCAAACCGGTGGATTGCGATAAAAGATGTTTGGGGTTAGGGATAAGAATATCAGAAGTGGGGATATGAAGAGACGAGGTCCACGCGGCACCGGTGCGTTTTAAACGGAGCTTTTCGCGGAATATTTGCCACGTGGTTCGATCCTTGTGTCCTTCTTTGGCGTACTCTTCGCGTATAATATCGAATAGCGTTGTCGGTTGTGGCTGCGTTTGCGATTTTGTTGCTGTTGTTGTTGAAGTGGTGTGGTGCGGTACGATTGCTTTTTGCGGTAATGGTGGTGGCGATGGTGGTGATGACGGTGTAACAATCTCGCCTCCGAGAACAGCGTCTAATGTAAGTCCGGCTAGTGAGTTACTACGGCTCTTTAAAGCCGACATTTAACTCCACGCCTTTTCCCGCCACCTTTGTACGTCATCGGAGTTTGATCAATAGCGGTAAAAAGTAAATAAATTCATACAAAAAAAAATAAAAGATGGGAAATATTACCTCTTGCATCGAATTTAGAGAGTGTTGAACATGATCGGTTTCTTAGATTGAAATTATGAAATTTTGGAATGATGATTGCTAATAGAGACTAAGAGAAAATGATAATCGTTTTTTTTGTTGGTCAACTGAGAAAATGGGTAATCTTTTGGGATGGTTTTTAACTTTATGGTTAACTTTTTATCCTTTAGACTTGTTTTTTTTTTTTTTTCCTTCTCTTACCTCCTTAAATCGAAATAAAATTTGTGTGGTAAAAAGTGTTTTGCAATGGAGAATAAAGAGTGAAGAAGAACGAGTCTTCAGGTAAATACGATCTAAATTAAGGATGTCTCTTTAATTTTTTTGTGGAAAGTATTTTTTTTCTGATGATCAAAGAAAATCCATGAATAATACAAAGTTCAGTTTACCTGAAATGTGTTATTAGTATATAAATAGTACTAATTCACAAATATGGCACAACAGTCAATATGTCCGAGTGGTTAAGGAGACAGACTTGAAATCTGTTGGGCTTCGCCCGCGCAGGTTCGAACCCTGCTGTTGACGTAATTTTAGTTTTTTATTTTCTTTGCAAACCATCAGATCCAATTGCATGTTAACATTACGGGCCCAGTAAACTTTCTAAAAACCCCAACGGCTTATGGAGGAGGCCTGATAAACGATGTTGGTGTGTATAGGCTTTTTATCATGGCAATTGGTGAAATAATGTAGTAAAACTTGTATAACTATAATTAACTCAAGAAATAAACGGGATAAACTAAAGTCATACTCGGATACAGCAAAACATTGTCATATAAGAGTAATACGCTGTCTGAAAATTTGAAGGAAAACATTCAAAAACGATATACTGATAAAATCTATCAGTACTTGACTGGTGCAAGGATGTCCAACTGTGATCCAAGTTTCTCCTCAGCAACCTTCTCAGCCTTAGCTCTGAGTTTGTTAAGCTGCTTCTTTCTCTCGTAAACCACTTGAGATCTTTCCTTTCTCTTGTTCTCCAGCTCCTGCTCATTTTTTATCAAACATACATTTATTAGCCTCAACTAATATACAAAGCATGTACATTTCTATGCCTATGTAAGGTTCATATGACATACTATTGTAAATGCATATCATGTCTATATACAAAGATCGTGTCGTAAGTGGCTTCTTATTGATTGAAACAAATCCAAAGGTTAAGTAACAAGCAAGAGAGCCAAAAGCTGATGTCAAGTCAAACATACCTTGATGGTGTCATAGTGGTTCCACCCGACTTCAGAAGAAAGTTTGCCCAACAGACAGTATTTGTGGCCAGCCTGCAGCCTCAAGACCCTGAGGACGATTCAAAGTTATTATTAATTACACATAGACAGATAGGAAACATTTGAGGGTAAAGAAACATACTTGAGAGCATCGGGAATGACCATCCTCTTGACCTTGTCATAAGGAGGAGGAACACCTTCAAAGACCTTCAAGCGAGCAAGCGCAGCAGCGCCACGCTTAGTCTTGTGGGGAATCATACTGCCACCAATACAAACTCTCGTAAGTTAGCTTGAACAAACTTCAACAGCGAATGTCTAATCAATTTTAGACCATTTCATAAATCACACATTGTTACAACTACAAATCAATCAAATTGAATTCCATTTAGATCACACGATGTTTAACTCTTAATCCAGATTCACTAAAGTATTTAGATCACAAGTGGAAGCCACAAGAGCTGAGAACTTCTAAACAAGCTTCCTTAGCTACGTTACTCACAGTACAGATTCCTAATTTCAACAGCGACATAATATAAACAAACAGAGAGTGGTAAGGATCAGTGTACGAACCCACGAACGGTACGCCAGAAGATCTTGGAAGGAGCACGGAAGTGAATAGGTCCATGAGACGGCTTAGTGTTCATACGCTTACGGAGGAAACGCATGTACTTCATCTTCTGACGAACAAGTCCACCGGAGAGACAAATCTCCTCACATCGAACAACCACAACCTTCTGGCCATTGAGCAGCTCCTTCGCCGTGATCGAAGCCAGGCGGCCCAACATGTGGTGGCGAGCATCCACAACAACGCGCTTCGCGCAAATCCCTGATCCAGACACCATTTTAGCCCTAGTTTTAATCGGCGGCTACTTTGCTCTCTCCGGTGTGGACAAAATGCAATTTGAAGGAACTTATAGAATTAGGGTTTTTGTTGTGACCTTTTAGACGTTTTTACTGGGCCGGAATAAGCGGTAAGGTTATTCAGTCGATGATAATAAGGCCCATTTGCTTCCCTCAGTCTTTTTTTTTTCTTCATTACAAAATCATAAGCCCAATTCTTGGCCCATAATATATCACATCGTCTTCTTCGCTGCGCTTGATACACCAATTTCCGTGTCGAATCTTCTTAGGGTCAGACGATCTGAATCCGATCGCTGTACAATCAGTGTCGTGCTGCGCAGTTTCTCCAGTTTTCTTCTCACTCAAGGTAGTCTTCACGCTATAGCTTTATCAAATTGATGTTAATTTAGAATTCTTTAGCTGATTTTCAATGCTTAATTGATCTAGATCTTTCTGGTTTTCAAAATTAGGGAGCCTTTCTTAGACGTTTCTTCTTGGTAAGATCCTCTTGATCTAAACAATTGTGGAAGATCGTCTTGAGAACTGACGAAAGATCATAGCAGAAGTATCCAATTTGGTAATTGAAGAAAGTTACCGGTTTTTGAGAGGCGGATCTGTCAAAGTCGGCACTGTGAGAAAGAACTACACTGGTCTATTCAAGAGGGTTATGAGGTTTCCGTGAAAAAATCTGATTCCTGGTAGAATCTAGGATTGTAATTGATCCGGTCCTTTGGTTCTAGTTTGGCAATAAGTTTGACTAAGGTGTTAAGTTGTGAACAATAATGGGTACGGAGAATCAAGGTTATCCAGGTTTTCCATCTAGGCCTGCCTCTTCTCCATTTGCATCGGCTCCACCGCCAGGGATTCCTCCGCAATCTGGTGGACCACCTGCTGGACCTTTCCCACCATCTGCTTCCCAACCCTTAAGACCCTTCACACCTTCTGGTCCTCCTCCTGCTCCATCAGCGGGTCCAATGAGGCCTGTCCAGTCCCCTGTGGTTTCCCAGATTCCAGGGAGTAGACCTCCACCACCATCATCGAATTCGTTTCCTACAACAGCATATGGTCCTCCTGGTGGCGGCCCTTTTCAGCGTGGTCCAACCCCGCCATTCCCGAATGCACAAAACCCTCCTCGTGGTCCACCACCACCTCAAACTCTTGCAGGTCACTTATCGCCCCAAGTGCCTCCCCGCCCACAGCAACCAATGGGGCCTGTAGCAATGGGACCTCCCCCACAAAGTATGAGCTCTGGGCTACCTGGAACAAATGCTCCATTCCCTGCTACAGATTTTCAAATGGCTGCTAGACCTGGTTTTCAACAATCTATGCCTCCAGTTAATCCCTCTTATCCTGGTGGGGTTGGTTCACAAACGTCTTTTCCTGGTTATCCCAGCAAGCAGGGTCCTCCGATGCCATTCCAGTCTGCACCTCCGGGCCCTCCGATGCCATTCCAGTCTGCACCTCCGGGTCCTCCGTCTTCAGCTCCATCATATCCTCCTCAGACAGGAGGTTTTTCTCAGCACCCAAGTCAGCAGAATATGCATCCTGGCTATGCACCTCCTACTAGTAACGTTCAAGGCTTGGTGGAAGATTTCAACTCGCTATCCCTTTCATCTATCCCGGGATCACTTGAGCCAGGACTTGATCATCGCTCCTTCCCAAGGCCATTGGATGGTGACGTGGAGCCAAAATCATTTGCTGAAATGTACCCCATGAATTGCCATTCGAGATATCTACGTCTGACGACTAGTGCTATACCAAATTCCCAGTCTCTGGCTTCGAGGTGGCATTTACCTCTAGGAGCTGTGGTTTGTCCACTTGCAGAGACTCCCGAAGGGGTAAGTATCTGTTAAGCTAACTTGAAAATTTTGAAAAATTCCTCACATATGAGCCTAATATAATGTTGCCTTTATTTTCAAATCGTTTGTTTTCTATGTTCAGGAGGAAGTACCACTTATTGATTTTGGATCAACTGGCATCATCCGCTGCAGAAGATGCCGTACCTATGTGAATCCTTATGTGTCTTTTACAGATTCTGGAAGAAAGTGGCGGTGTAATATCTGTTCTATGCTTAATGATGGTAATTTTTCCAAAATCCTTAGGATTTGTTTGGTTACTATGTTGGTATAGAACATTCTGTTTGAACAAGCCTTGGAGTTGACTTTGCAATTTTCTTCTCTCTGATTTTTTGTTTTTTTTTGTTTTTTCCTTTTGTGTTTGTCTAATCTGTTTGTGCTTTGTGCTTAAATTAAATGTTTTGGTTTTCCTCTACTAGTAGAATCATGGTACATGGACCTAGTGCAAGCTATAAGAAACAGTTCTGGGTGTTGTGAATATTTTTTCTTTTGTTCTGAACTATTGCCTAGTCAACTAATATGTTCTCTTTTCTCTTTCCATAAATTATTCGATCGATGGTGCTATATGTTCATTACTTGCTGGTATACATTTTTAAGATAAGTATTTAGTAGTTATGGGTAAAATTTATTGTTCAGTGCCTGGTGAATACTTCTCACATTTGGATGCTACTGGCCGAAGAATGGATTTGGATCAACGGCCTGAGCTGACCAAAGGCAGTGTTGAGATCATAGCTCCAACGGAATACATGGTTCGGCCTCCAATGCCTCCAATATACTTCTTCCTCATTGATGTTTCGAATTCGGCTTCTAGAAGTGGGATGCTTGAGGTAAGCATAATGGATTTTAATTTTCCACCTTGTATTTTGTTGTGCATTGACATTTTTGGTCTTTAGTTAATAAGTGCCAATTGTTGCCTGATTCTATCTGAGTACACTACGTACCAATGGTTCTAGGCAGCTCTTGTTTACCCTAGACCCAGCACTCTCTCTTTTTGATGCAAGTTCTTAAAAAGTAGATTCAAGTGTGACCTTTTTACTGCTTTGGCAGGTTGCTGCTCAAACGATTAAGTCTTGTTTGGATAATCTGCCCGGTTATCCCAGAACTCAAATTGGATTTATTACTTATGACAGCACGTTACATTTTTACAGCATGAAGGTAAGAGGACTGTGAATACAAAGTATTATTGTTCTGAAATACTTTAGCTTCCGTCATTTATTATGTTTGACCTTGGCGGCGCAGTCATCTTTGAGCCAGCCGCAAATGATGGTGGTTTCGGATCTAGATGATATATTTATCCCGTTGCCGGATGATCTCCTTGTCAATCTATCTGAATCTAGAAGTGTGGTGGAAGCGTTTTTGGACAGTCTGCCTTTGATGTTTCAAGATAATGTCAATGTGGAATCGGCTTTTGGTCCAGCCCTCAGAGCAGCGTTTATGGTTATGGTTAGTTACTATCCTGCCATGTCAAATGATAATAATATAATTTATTTGATGTTCAGTGTCCTATATGGATCCTCATTTTGAGTATCAGTTTGTGGTTAACTCGGTTCTAACTCTCTATTTTAGAACCAACTTGGTGGCAAGCTGCTAATTTTCCAGAACTCGATGCCTTCTCTTGGTGCTGGGCGGTTAAAGTTGCGGGGAGATGATCCTCGTATTTATGGGACTGACAAAGAATATACTTTAAGAGTAGCTGAAGACACCTTCTATAAGCAAATGGCTGCCGATTGTACCAAGTTCCAGATAGGAATTAATGTTTATGCATTCAGTGATAAGTACACTGATATTGCCTCCTTAGGTACGTGAACTTGTTGTCATCAGTGATGTTTGGAGTCAATGGGTGATAGTTGGTGGTACCTCCGCCCCTCTTAAGTATTGCTGTTTTAAATGATGAGCCAATATTGGTTTTATGTAGTACTGTGTATTATATTTTGTAGGGACTCTGGCAAAATACACAGGAGGACAGGTGTACTATTATCCAAATTTCCATTCATCTGTTCATGGAGATAAGTTAAGACACGAGCTGACTAGAGATCTTACAAGGGAAACTGCCTGGGAAGCGGTTATGCGGATAAGATGTGGAAAAGGTTTAGGAGTTTATGATTGCAATATTCGTTTGTGCTACCTGTTAACTCATTATTTGCCAAATACATTAATGGTATGCTACATGTGATCTTACGTATTTTTGCATGCAGGAATTCGTTTCTCGTCCTACCATGGAAACTTCATGCTAAGGTCTACCGACCTGATTGCCCTTCCTGCAGTTGACTGTGACAAAGCATATGCAATGCAGTTATCTCTGGAAGAGACATTACTGACAACCCAAACCGTGTATTTCCAAGTTGCGTTGCTGTATCCTTGAATAGTAGTTATTTAAAATATGCTTGAATTTAAAATTTGATTTTCAGCTGTTACAAGGCATCTTGTGGTTTTAGTAATCCTTAACAGAACTAAGATATACTGCTTCCTGCGGAGAGAGGCGTATAAGGGTACACACAGCTGTTGCACCAGTTGTTGCAGATCTTGGAGAGATGTATAGACAAGCAGACACTGGCTCCATTGTCTCTGTATATACTAGATTAGGTAGATTACATTAAGTTTTCCTTGTAGCACCATTTGTTACTTTGGATACTATTTAATGACCGTTTATACTCTGCAGCAATTGAGAAAACTTTGTCCACAAAATTGGATGATGCACGGAATGCTGTACAGCAAAAGATTGTTAAAGCCCTCAGAGAGTATCGTAATCTTCACGCAGTGCAGCATCGGTTGGGATCGAGATTAATATACCCAGAGTCTCTGAAGTTCTTACCATTGTATGGACTGGCAATTTGCAAGTCCACTCCTCTTCTAGGTGGACCTGCTGATCCGTCACTTGATGAGCGGTGTGCAGCAGGCTTCACTATGATGGCTCTGCCTGTCAAAAAGCTATTGAAGCTTTTATATCCCAATTTATTCCGTGTTGATGAGTGGCTCTTACAGGTTTGTGCATCTCTTTCATTGCCCATTATCAAAATATACGTTCAAAATCTTTCTAATCATTTATGAATTTACGTGTTTGCAGCCATCACCAGAGGAAGTTGACCTTAAGGACGTAGTAAGGAGATTGCCTTTGGCTGCGGAGAGTTTGGATCCTCGAGGCCTTTACATTTATGATGATGGATTTCGATTAGTCTTGTGGTTTGGTAGGACGCTTTCACCTGACATTGCTAGAAATCTTCTTGCGGATAGCTTTGCAGCAGAGCTCTCAAGGGTATGCTCTCTTTCATCGATATGCATCTGTACATATATGAATATATATGAGCAGGCATAGCGTGCAGTCATTTATGCATCAGCAGTAGTATCTCAGCTGGTTTCTTACATAGAAATGAACCGGCGTATACCAAATTATTTGTATGCATCATTAGTATTTTTGTCGATGCTTGTTTGTTCTTTATAAGTTTCTGAAACATCATAATCTGTGTGAAACCTGTGTCTTTCTTCGTGTTGGTTCTTAGGTTACATTTCAAGAGCAAGAGAATGGGATGTCAAAGAAGCTAATGAGGTTAATAAATAAACTGAGGGAGAATGATCCTTCATACCATCCCATGTGTTTTCTAGTGAGACAAGGAGAACAGCCTCAAGAAGCGAACCTTCTCCTCAGAAATCTCATAGAGGACCAGATGGGCGGTGCGACTGGTTATGTTGATTGGATTACGCAACTTCACCGTCAAATCCAACAAAATGCGTGATAGCAGCAAACAGTGGTAAGAGTCCATTATTCCATATGGTAACTTCCAATACATGGTTAAGAGACCTGAATCGTATTCAATGCATCTTATGAAGCGTTTTTGCTGTCCAGATAATCCAGGTTGCGTAAATGCGTCTCTTTGAAACACCATTGAAGAACTCCTGAGCTCAAAATTTGCGTCTTAAGCCAGTATAACAAGGTAAGAGAGTCTGTGAGGCCTACCGGAGTGTTACAGCTATACTTCCTCGGGCAATAATGTGTGGTTTCGGAAAAAGTGAAGCACTACTTTGATTTTTGGTTATTTGTTTCTATAGAACTTTTTACTCAAGAGTCCAGGCTTTTATTTGCCTAAACTAGAATGGTTTTGTCCGTAAGATTAGACTTTTTCTTTGATCCTTTGTTGTTATATTTTCTTTCTAATTTTCCTCGTGCATCTGTACCAGATTTATTTTGGGAGTTGCAGTTCATGAATCTGTCTTAATTGGTGTTATTAACAAGAAGGTGGCTTCTATTGGAATTTAAGTATATTTTTCATTATTAAACATCTTACGTATAAATTATCTTTTGAAGACTGTAAATATCCTTTGATTATTACTACATGTAATTAAACTGATGTTCTTAATACGTTACCCTCCCGAAAAGAAATTCATATATTATATGCGTCTGAATTTGACCGAATTGTGGTTGGTACTTCTGTGCATAAGGCGTAGACTTACTTAATTAGGAAACAACGTGTCAATATCTTATTGGATGGTTCCTTCTAGAAGGATATAGAATAGGGAACGGTATAGGCTCAAGTTGATTAGACGACGTCGTACAGGAATCTTCGAATTTCCCAATGGCTTGCCTTTATAAACCTCTCTGAGCCATTGCTTTCGAAGAACAAAATTTCAGATTTGCACATACCCACAATTTTTCCGAGCTTGTTGGGGAAGAAAGAGCGGCGACTTTTCTTCGTCTCATATTCGTACGTAATCATATTCTCAATTCTCAGAATCTTCGTTTACCAATTTTGCGTCTCGATTTAGCAATCGTGGTTTCTGGATTTGGTATTTTCTCGATTTGCTGATACTCCTTTGAAGTTGTCGGGAATGGTTTCTTGATTTGTTCCGCAGGATTGGAATTCTAGTTCTAAACGAGGTCTTTTAGTTTTTTGGGGAATCGTTTCCTTGTTCTTGTAGCTCTGGTCTTAGATCTGTTCGATTGTAGATACTTTTGTGGAATATTAATTGTTTTGTTTAATTTTTCTCAGGTAGTTAACTTGTTTTGAAGAATCTTTACAGTTTTGTACTCGAAAATGGCTGAGGTATGATTTCTTGTTCATCTCTGGTTTGTAGTTTAATGGGTTGTATCATCATTTAGTTTCGACTAAATGGGTTCAAAATGTGATTGCAGGAAGCACATAAGGTTACACTGAATGTCTATGATCTAAGCCAAGGCTTGGCACGCCAGCTTTCTGCATCGCTTTTGGGAAAGGTTATCGAAGGTGTATGGTGAGTTATCTTTATGGGACATTTTCATATAATTTGTGAAATCTCAAAGTCTTGAGCTGTTATAAAATAATACATTATCTTCCCTCGGCCACATTTAGGTGAAGCTTTAACTTCCGTAGTAATTGATTGCATTTAACCCAGTTTAGATATATATATATATATATATATATATATATATGTGTTAAGAATCAAGAGATGGCTATGGAACTGTTAAAATTGTTTTGTCTTGTATCCTCTTTGTTTATGAGTCGTCTTTGTTGTTGTGTAAGCTGGTATAGTAACTTGTGAGCTATGTATTCTTTTTGCAGGCATACGGGGGTAGTTGTGTATGGGAATGAGTACTTTTTTGGAGGAGGGATACAGAATGTGCGAGCTGGAACAACTCAATATGGAACACCAATTCGAACAATTGAGTTGGGTGAAACACATGTTCCTAAAGACGTGTTCGAGATGTATTTGGAGGAAATCAGTCCTCGTTACACAGCTGAATCCTACAGCTTGCTAGCTCACAACTGCAACAACTTCAGCAATGAGGTCGTTCAGTTTTTGGTGGGTAAAGGAATTCCAGACTACATTCTTGAGCTTCCCAATGAAGTTCTCAACAGCCCGATGGGTGGTCTTATAAGTAAGTTGCTGGGAACTTTTAAAACCTCTCTTGAAAATCCCTTTTGCTTGGTTTTCAATTGATCTGTTTTATCTCCCTCATTATGCAGTGCCGATGATACAAAATCTTGAAGCAACAATGAGAGCTGGCGCTGTTCCTCATGCTCCACAATTTAAGCCACAACTACAAGCACAACCAACATCACAAGCTTTTAAAGCTTTTGGTAAAGATGAAGGTCCAAAGTTCGAGAAACCTGTAAAGCTCGAAGATGCACAAACCTCAGCTCCAACGGAGAAAGTGCCACCTGCTGTTCAACCCTCAGCTAGTAAAGAGAAAGCGGTGAAGGAGGATCCACTGGGTGATGCGAGGACCAAGATTCAAGAAGAGATTACTCGTGAATTTACAGCTCTCATGGCACAAGGTACACTTAGAGCAAGCGAAGCAGCAGCTATGGCGACAAAGAGAGTTATGCAAAAGTATGGTCACCTCAATGTAGCTGCTTAGAAAATCATAATGAAACCTTTTTGTTTGCTGTATTGAAACTGAGTCGAGAATCTTGAAAGATTTAATTACTATATCCCCAGCTGTATTGCGTGTTTTGTGTTCAATGATCTACAGATTAATCATCTCAAAAGAAGCAAAAAAAAAACAAGAGAAAAATATATAAAATTGTGGCCTCCGAATTTGGAACAATTAGGACATAGTCTCTGACGAATCTACTCTTATACTATCTGACACAATCTGAGGAGGAGCTGTGAATGAAGTCCCAGGTTCTAACTCAATAGCTGTCTCTTTGGATCTGCAAAAAGCTTCAGCGGGAATGTTGATCCCTGCAAACCCGACCATTACAGCAGCAGCACCAATGTAGTCGGTGAAGCTTGGTTTGTTCCCTGATAAGCTATCTACAATAGCTGCCAATGGAACCTGAATGGTTAGTCCAGCAGTTGCCACTGTGGTAGTTGTCAAAAGTACTGCCTTTGCCCATAGATAGTCACTTAGCACATTATCTAACAAACCTGAAATCGCAACACACGATCAAATCAGCATTTCAACATCAACTTCTAGTTTACTACTACTTGCACCATCAAAACCCCTTATTTCAATTTTTTTAACTCAGGAGAGTCAATACACAATCTCAGTACTATTGTCCTCCAACAAGTATACAGTACTGAGATTTATTTGCCAAGGCTTCAACAGAATTGAGACAATGGAGGACATATGGGATGGGGTTTGCTTACCTTTGCCAACAACTAGACCAAATTGTTTCATGGTTAGTGCGTTGAACCGTTCTCGCTTTGTGAAGTTAAGTATTAGAGCAGGGGGGAGGAAAATGAAGAAATTGAAGAGACCTAAAAATCCAAGCAACTGAGCCATACTGAATCGACCATTTCTTTCATCATCATCCGGAAGTTTCTTGCGTATGAGAGTGATGTAGACAGCATATAGCGCTGCTGAGATCAATGAGAGTATATCTCCCAAAAGAGGGTTTTTAGCTACTGCACTTGAGTTGGATTCTGAGTCACCCATACTCACAATTATGGTCCCAGACATACAAAGAAGAACACTGAAGAGTTTCAGCCACGTGAACTTCTCACCCAAGAATATTAGTGATACAAGAAAAGTGAAAAGGCTTGATGAACTGCTTAAGATGGTATTCGACTGCAATTCACAAAAAGAAATAAAGTATTCAGTCAAGCATAAAAGCAGATACAGAACAGAGCAACAAGAATGGAGCTTCCGATATGTTCTTATCTTACCGTAACTGTTGTGTACTTGAGAGAGACATTAAACGTGAGCTGAGCCAAAAACCAAAACGGACATATCACAAGACTAACTTTAGCCACTCGCATCCGAGTCCAACGTCCCTTCTCATCTAACCCTTTACCAGAGATTTCACTACCTTCACCACCAACGTTAAGACCACCATCAATCCCAGTCTCCACATTATCCAATCCAGACTCAATTCCAATACCAACCTCACTATCTCCGTCCACAACGACAACGCCTGAACCACCTTCAGAATCATCTCCTTTCACAACACCTGAAACATCTTGTCCAAGCAAAACAGCCTTCTCTGATTCAACCAATTCCATCAAATGCGACCTTTTACTTCTCCAAAACAATATACTCCCATACGCATCTTCCAAATACCGACCAATCTCGAAAATTGGAAGATAAATAACGAACAGAGAATTACAAATGAAAGTGATCAAGAAGGGTGATACTCCAGCATCCACCACAGACTGGACTACGAAACTAGCTGCAATCCAAATCGTGGCGACGGCAAATATGTAAATCAACCCTAATACCCATCTCCACACCTTGCTCGACATATCTCTTCAAAAACCCAATTCAGAAAATATGAAACTTTGAGCTCGCTAATCTCACGGGTCGAGATCAATTTAATACCCATGAATCAAAGATCTCATTTTTCAATTGCAATATTTCTCAAAGATCGAAAAAAACAGAACACCATGTGAACATGAATACCTAAACACCACGAGATATTGAGATCGGTGTTAGATTGTTGAATCAATGGCGATTCAAAAGCTGAATCAGGTAATCAGCGCGAACGAGAGAGCGATAGAAGAAGAGAGAGAGATCAGCAGAATTTTGGGCTTTCTTCTCGGCCCATTGGGCTTGCTTTTAGCCCAAATGTTGTTTAGGTTAACTTTTGTTGTTGTTGTTGTAGTTCTATCAGGACCCAACAGAGCTAAAGAGAAAGATACTAGAGTCACTCCGCGGAGTCGATATCGCTAGGGTTTCTTGCGTTTCTACAGAGATTTGGAATCTGGCTTCAGACAATGACTTGTGGAAGCGAAAGTGTTTGGAAGAGTTTAAGGATTTTGTAACAGAGGAAGAAACAGAAGCATGTTATTTTTTGGTTGATTGTATTGGGGCTTTTTTAGCCCGTCATAACTCCCCATTAGTATGATATTGTCCGCTTTGGACTACATCACAAAACCCTCACGGTTTTTCTTATTGGGCTCCTTCCCAAAAGGCCTCATACTAATGGGAGTG
>OVAF01000035.1:0-45693 GCA_900406245.1 Odontarrhena argentea
TTCAAAGTTTCTAAAAAATTACATTTCACTATATTTCGAATGGTTTTTTTAATCTTTGGATTATTTTATATTTAATTTATTATCTTTTACAAATATATTTATCGAAATTAAATTTAATATGAAATTATAATTTATTTTTATTTGTTAAGATAATTTTAGTTATTATTTTATATCTAAAGTTAATTATAATTATTTTCTATTAAATTTTAGGTTTTTTTNTAAATTTTAGGTTTTTTTTTATTTTTTCTGATTTTTTCTGATTTTTTTCTTATTTTTCTGATTTTTTCTCTTATTTTTGATTATTTTTGAATTAAATATTATTATTTTATTATTAAAAAAAGTCAACTAACGGCACAACTAACGTCCGTTAAGTCTGGGTCGTAAAGTGGACACACTTACAAAAGTTCAGGTATATAAATGGGCACATAAATTAGTTCAGGTAGTAAAATGGGCACGCCAAAAGTTCGGGTATTTTTTATCAAATCCGAATTAAGTTGGGGTATTTTTAGGGTAATTTCCCTTTTTTTTTTTATAATCCATGTGTTTGTTCGGAATATTATACTATTAGTTGCTAGCTATAAAAATTCTTTAAATTATCATTTTAGTTCTCTCCCATAATATTTATGCATGATATGTACATTTTTCAAAATATATGTAGCGTAATATAACACTCAAATCTGAGGTATATGCACGTAAGATCACATACCTATATGCACATATTCATATATATATATATATGCATAGTTACATCAAATGAAGTACACATTCATATATATATATATGCACAATAGTATATAAAATCTATTACATATTATAGTGTGTATACAAAGACAAAAGTCCTCAGTAATGATAGCACTATTTAAATAGGGTTTTTTCATGGCGTCATGGTTTTAATTCCCGAAAAATGCCCGGCCAAAACTTGTATACAACCAAACTACAAATCAAGACCTTATTATTAAATTTATATATATGGTGCTACACAACTCAAGCTAACCGTTATGATCATTATTCCACAACATATTTTTCTCGGTCAACAACAATATTTTATATATCCTAACAAACCCTTGCTTCGTGTCACATTTATTTTATATAAAACACTTTCCATAATTGCATCATTACTCTCATAATTTTGTTACTATTAATGGAAATATCACCTGATTTAGATCAACTCTCCTCCTCCTCCTCCTCCTCCACCGGTGAAATTTGACGGTGGTGGTGGCGGCGGAACCCATATCGAGGCCGTCACGGCCCGAGAAGCTTGATCTTGCGGAGGCGGAGGAGGAGGAAGAGGATATTTGAGTAGCCGGATCTGCCGTTTCAAGAACTTGACGTAGCGTATGGATTCATCAAGCATTGTAGCTATATCCATCTTGGTACCACCCGGCACGAGCCTCTGGAGAATTCTAAGCCTCTCGGCGATCCTCTCGCGGCGGTGTCTAGCCGCCACGCTTTGAGGGTCGTCGGAGATCCGAACGTTACGTCGTTTGGGTTTCTTGACGGTTGCTGGATCGATGTCAACGGGCTGCATGGCTGCGATCTTGTACATCATCTCCTTAATAGAATCGAGTTCCTCTAGAGGCTCTTCTTCATCTTGTTCTTCTTCTTGTTCTTCATCGTCTTCTTGATCTCTGGAGTAAAGAGTTGTGAGGGAAGAAGAGAGAGGAGGGAAATGAGAAGTAGAAGAAGAGGAGGAGCAAGAGGAAGTGAATGGGTTGAAGATGTGATGTTGTAATTGGTCCATGGCCATACCGATTGGATCGTTATGGTGATGAGGATGATGGTGGTTGTTGTTGTTGATGATGGTGTTGTTCCAAGTGTAATTGTGGAAGAGAGATGGGTTCATATTATTATTATTCATACTTTTATGTTTCTTGGGTTTGTGAAAAATTTTAATGCCTCTAAGGCAAAGATATATACATTATATATAATGTGTGTGGATGAATGTATATTTTAAAAGGAAAAAGAAAGGTGATCATCATATGATGAGGGGTTAGGTTGGTGATGCAATAAGGACATTTTTGGTTTTGAGAAAAAAATATATAATATATATAATAGTTACAAAATGTATTAGTATGTTTTAAAAAAAAAATAAGTGGACGTCACTAGTTGTTACTAAAAAAACCAAATTGTTTATAGAAGAAGAAGAAGTCCTCCAAATGTTTATTATCATCCTATATATCAATTATGTAATATACATTATATATATAGTTTATTACAGTATTGCTTTTAACTAAAGAGAATAACTTAGAGTTGGGCTAGGGTTTCAAGTTTTTCAACCTCTCTCTCTCACATTGAGGCTTTGAAACTTTCACCAAAGTAATAACTAATAAGAGATGATAATTACTTTATATGAACATGAGTTTCTCAAAAGATGTCACCACTTGTGTGCTCTTATTCTGACTTCTCAGTTTTCAATCTCTTTATCTTCCCTCTCTACCCATTCACCAAAATAGGAAATATTCATAAATTTTCTCCCATTTCCTTGTCTCTTCACTAAATAGCACATTTTCTTGATCTTATTACTCATATCTCAATCAACGGTCGTGCATTGCTCTCCATCCATCTCGATAGAATCCAATATTGAGTGTAAATTGTGTGTGAAGCTCGAAATGTTATTAATAAATTAAAATCAAATACCATCAACTTGCTTTTATGTCACAAGTTATGTATATAATTGCGACGTGATTAAAGTTCTTAAAGGTTCACATCAAATCACTCGCATGAGGACACCTTCATCAAGATTTGGGTATTATCCATGATTGTCATTAACAAGAAAGACGTGTATATATCATCGTCCTGACTCGTTAAATAATTAATACGGTGAATATTTCATTTTCCATGAAGAAAATTTTGCATTTTATTTCAAAGTTTAATTACATATATGTAACTACAATAACTATCATCTATATAAGTGTGTGTAGCAATAACAAATTCGTCGAATACACGAAAGTTTTATGAGACTTCAAAAGAGGGAGAGCGACGCTAACGTGTTTCTTGATTAGTAATCTCTCTATTTTAAATTAATTGTCATTCTAGAGTTTTTCGCGTATATTAATAAAATATATTAAAAAGTTTATTATATTTTTGAAAAGAGAAATTGACTATTAATCTTCTTCATCAAACTTGAGGTTAAATTTGGTATTCAAAAACAAAATAACATTGAGAAACGAAAACAACAATTAATTTGAAAGTAAAATAAAAATAAAACTAAAACGACACTTAATTTAAAACATAGGGAGTACCATTGAATTCAATTGTTGTGTTATTAATTTTTAAAAATGTATACATGTACACACATATATATATATATATATATATATGATGTATTGGTGTATAAGCAACTAATCAAACGGTCCTGATGTGTAATGTGACAAGTTTCTTATGTCATATGTCTCATTTCAAAAGCAACGTATAATTATAGATTTAGTTGAATGTACATATATGAGATAGATTTGTATTTTTTGAACATATGTTATGATTTGGTTTGCGATGTATATAATCATATAATTTGCAAATTGCGCATGCAAGCTGCAATCATGCATGATAGGTTTTCCCTCTTTGGTATCTACACATTGTTCCTTGTATATTATTCTTGTTAAAGCCAACCAACCGCCAACTACATATACATGTACATCTATTTCTACACCTTAAAGTTTTGGTAATTTTTTTTAGAAAAATATACATCTTTCGCATTTGCACTAGAATGGTGTAATTGTATATGTTTTGTCACGTACGTACGGTTAATTTAGAAAGTATATTCATTCATTCTAAATTTCAAAAAAAAAGTATATTCATTCATATAGGCTTTGGATTCAATACTCAATCGACAATCATATTTTAATTGTGGAGTGATAGTTAAAATTATAATTTGTTTTTATTTCTAGTTATATAGTAAGTAATATTCTTTCCTCCTTTTATGATTTTATATAACGAAAATTCGGACGGATTGGTGCAATTAACAATTTTTGAACAGCTGATAAAAATTTTAGAGTCTTTTCTAGTCTATTTTTATATACCTGCAAATGTATAATGTTTTCCAAACTTCGATCATGTCCGTTATCATGTACTGGAATTGGTTATAGGTATACTAGGTTATTTCTATTAAGATTAGTTATCATTTTAAATTGAGTTTTTTTTTTTTTTTTAGAAGGATGGTCGTTTTTCGTTTTTCAATATAATTATTTTTTATAGGAAGATTATCTTATTTCCCCTAATTAAATTTATAAATGTATTAGCTAGATGCTTTAGAAATCTAATAATCACTCAGTGATATAATTTTATTTTATTTATTTATAAAAATTTGTGTGAAATAATCTTAGTAGTAAATGATAATCAAATTAAAACGGAGAAAATCAGGCCTGACTCAAAGAGAATTGGGACCATACACCCATTTTTTTTTTTCTTGCGTTCAGTATTAGTAGATATAAAAATATTACTAGAAAATAGTAATAGTTTTTATGAAGGCATACCAATCCATAATGGTTGAAAGTTGAGAGAAATTATGGTCATGATGAATATATATATCTTAAGGTTTAAAAGGGTTAAGTTATAGTTTGGTTTTTACACATCATTTGATCTTTGTGGGCATAACGACTAGATCAAACTATCATTAAATCAACTATGGTTTATATATGGTGACAGCTCAGACGGGTCTTTTTCGTCTGGATATAAACTGTGAAACCGTAAACCCTAAACTAGACCAATGAATATAGTGTAAATGTAATATAGTACATAATACACGTGAGTAGGGGAAATAAATATGTAAACATTTTCCGAGGAAGATTGAATCATAAAAATCCTGACAACATCTCCATTATTAGGTTACAAAAAAAAAAAAAAAAAAAAAAAAAAAAAAAAAATCTCCATTATTTTCATCCAAATTACCGCATATATAAATAACCATACATATATTTTCAACAATTGTTTTGTTTTTTGTCAAAATATTTATAAACACTTGTATTTTTGCTCTCTATTTTGTTTTTTTGGATTTTAAATGAATCGAGATACAATTCCCAAAGACACACCCTCATTTTCCTCAGAGTCCGGTCATTTACAGTGACTTCTCTTTTTTTTGTTTTCTTGCTCTCTTTTTGCTTGCAGCCTTGCACATATGTACTCGAAATAATTCGAGTAAATTATAAAAGTCTGTGTCAATTAATACTAGATCACTAGACTATTTAGTTTAAAATTTGCTAGCAATAAGTGGAGTACTTATCGATGGTTTTTTATGAAATTTGTTTCTTCAATGTTGAATTCATGAATGGCCTCATCAAAATGACTTTTAAATGAACTCATTCATGATTCATCTTAATATATTTGTGCCATACAACCTAACCTAAACATGTTTGATTTTTATCACTAAAAGAGTAGGTAAATTCATAATGATAATACAAATTGGTTCATTAGAGTCAGTAAAACCATTTGACAAGAAAAGATATATAGTCTTGTTTTTTTTTTTTTTTTTTAAATGTTTTCTTTGGGGAGAGGATCTAATAAAAGTCTAAGAAAAAGTGATTTATACAAGGGCATGGGCAGATGCTGTGGAGAAAAGTGAAGAAGTCTCTTGTTTGGTCCGAAAGTGTTATGATATGGAAAGCTCTTTAATGACCTTCTTCACCTTTATTATTTTCCTTTTTCTTTTCTTTTGGAAAAAAATAAATAACATTAAATTAACTTCAATGAAATGATTTCTGTAATCTTGGATTAAGTTTTTCGTTTATCAATAACACAAAATGACGGCACTATCACATATTATTAGGCTACAAATTATGGTCGTTTTATTGGATTAATAATATTAATTTATTTTCCGTATTCGTGCATATATATATATGTGTGTGCATACACGAACGTATTTTAGCCACGTATTACGCATTGTTTATTAACGTTTAGATTTGTTTTCTAATTAAAAAAATCAATGAAAAAAAAGGAAGGGTCATATGCTCGGTCCAAGTGATGGTTTGGCACTAGGAGCTTGACTATTAGATCAAGATTTGTGTTACGTTCATAATATTCCACCGGTTTGGTTTTCTGAACCGTTTTAAATTTTCTTAAAATATTGTTACAAAAAAAAAAAAAAAAATCTCAGTCCAGACAGGGATTTGGGTCTTGCTCCTAAGAGAGTCATACACCAAATTAAAACTATTAAAGACTTGAAAGAAATATGAATTTGTTTTTTTTTTTTTTTGATAAGTAAATATGAATTTATTTGTGGAAGTCCACATCCAATAAATCCTCAATTAATCTCTTAGCTAAATATTTTCTATATGATTTTCAAAATCAGAGCTTTGTAGAATTTTGCTGGCTTCAGCATTTTAATAGATCACCATTTATCAGAAAAGAAATTGTTTGTGGAAGGCATTAACTTATCTCAACCAATTCACTACTGGAGAGTAACTACAGACAATATCTCATCTTTTTACATTTTGTGAAAAGTGATTAGAGGATTCTGAAGAAAGAGGCTCACTTAGGCGGATGATGTCATTAGCTGAAGACTTTTGTAAGGTATGGCTACACCTACACAGTATCTTGTTATAACGGATCAAAATAAAATTCTATTTTCTCGGTCCAGTACAATGATAGGCCCAAATAACGTGAAAGTATGGGCCTACTTTATTTCAAGTGCTCGTTTCGTTCTCTAGTTATATTATTATTTTATTACTCGTAAGAGAGAGAAGTAAAACCCACCCGGATATTTCCGACCCGACCGGCTAAAATGGGATCGTCTACGAACCCAGAAACCAACGGAACCGCCTCGTCACCGTCGTCGAATCACAAACCTCCGGCTACCAACGGCGGTGATGCGTCTCTGAATCATCCTCTACCTTCTGATCCGACGATCTCGGAGTCGGATCCTTCGAAGAAGAGGAAAATGGGAATGCTTCCTCTCGAAGTGGGGACTCGTGTAATGTGTCGATGGAGAGACGGGAAACACCATCCCGTGAAAGTAATCGAGCGCCGGAGGATTCATAACGGTGGCCACAATGATTACGAGTATTACGTTCATTACACTGAGTGTATGTCAAATTTTAATTCCCTTATGAAGTTTTTGATTTTGGGGTTTTTTTGGATCATAATGTTTAAATCTTCAATTTTGGTTGATTTGTACTTTACAGATAAAAATTTCGAAACTTTAGTAAAGGGCTTACAAAGATTTTGAATTCTGTTTAACTATGAGGATCAAGCTGAGTAAAATGATGAGAAAGTTAGTGTCTTATGAAAACTTGTGATGATCAATGTGAGAAAGTTTGTATGTTATGAACTTATGATGATGTTTTGAGTGTTTGATTTGTGGCACTTTTTGTAATTGGAAAGTGTAGTTAATAGGAGGCTGGATGAGTGGATTCAACTGGACCAACTGGATCTTGATTCAGTAGAGTGTGCTGTTGATGAGAAAGTGGAGGACAAGGTGAAGACGTTATGTTGTTAAGTGCATACTGCTACATTTCATATTGTGTGATTATTCTCTTTTATCTTTAGCGCTGAGTGGAGAAGTGTGTCTGTGGATTCTAGGTGACAAGTTTGAAGATGACCCGCCACCAGAAGCGGAAGATCGATGAGACACATGTTGAGGTAAGTAATGATTAAAGGTTGAAGGTGGGTCTTGGAAACATAAGGCTTATGTTGAGATTCTGTTTTTTGAAAATGTTTGTATAGGGTCATGAAGAGTTGGATGCTGCTAGTTTGCGTGAACACGAAGAGTTTACGAAAGTGAAGAACATTGCAACGATTGAGCTCGGGAAGTATGAGATTGAGACTTGGTACTTCTCTCCTTTTCCGCCAGAATACAATGACTGTGTGAAGCTCTTTTTCTGTGAGTTTTGCCTGAACTTCATGAAACGCAAAGAGCAGCTTCAAAGGCATATGGTGAGCAACTCTTTTTCTTTACCTTCAAATTCTTATGATGCCTTTTTTTAATTTCATTTCCATTGCAAGTTTCAATATTTTGATTTCATATCCGTATTCTCTGTTCTTCGATTCCATTTTCATTAGTTTTTTGTAATTGCCTTATTTTTCCTTGCAGAGGAAGTGTGACCTGAAGCACCCTCCTGGTGATGAAATTTATCGAAGTGGTACCTTGTCAATGTTTGAGGTAATATCCTGACATCTTTGTCCAATCTTATTCCTCTGGAAATGATGCTTATATTGCCAGCTTTATCTCTTGCTTCTCCTTACATGGATGCCAATTAGTTATATCTCATTTTGTATGGATGCTAAGAAGGGTTTTTCTTTGCTAATATCCTTTTCTTATTGTAATCCAATCTTCTTACAGGTGGATGGCAAAAAGAACAAGGTCTATGCACAGAATCTCTGTTACCTGGCCAAGTTATTTCTTGACCACAAAACTCTTTACTACGACGTCGATTTGTTTCTGTTCTACGTTCTTTGTGAATGTGATGATCGAGGATGCCACATGGTTGGATACTTTTCAAAGGTTAATACATCACAGCAGCATTTACAGATATGTCTGGTCTCAGTTGTGTGGCTTGTTAATAAAGGTATCTTATATTTGGTACAGGAGAAGCATTCGGAGGAAGCATACAACTTAGCTTGCATTCTAACCCTTCCTCCATATCAAAGAAAAGGCTATGGAAAATTCTTAATAGCATTTTGTGAGTTCTTTTGTCACTCTGACTCTTTTGCTTTCCTCAATCCCATATCGAGAGAAATTCTAACAGATTGTCATTCTGAGTTGCAGCCTATGAACTCTCAAAGAAAGAGGGGAAAGTTGGTACACCGGAAAGACCCTTGTCGGATCTAGGCTTACTAAGCTACAGAGGTTATTGGACCCGTGTTCTATTAGACATCTTGAAGAAACATAAAGGAAACATTTCTATCAAGGTTAGATTGTGTTTCAGTCTGATGGAAACTCTTACTGCGATCTAAGAATCCCCATTGATCTTTGTTGTATGATGATGTAGGAGCTAAGTGACATGACAGCAATCAAGGCGGAAGATATATTAAGCACACTTCAGAGCTTAGAGCTGATACAGTACAGGAAAGGACAACACGTGATCTGCGCTGATCCAAAGGTTCTGGACCGACATCTAAAAGCTGCAGGTCGAGGTGGTCTTGATGTAGATGTTAGCAAACTAATTTGGACACCTTACAAGGACCAGAGTTAAAAAGCAAAATACAATTATCTTCTTGTGCCATTGGATTTGATTTGAGTCTCTGTAAGTATAAAACGTGCTTTCTTTTAATTCTAATATGTCATTGTAGTTCACTTGTAAAATGTCTAATCGTGCTTGAAATGTTGTTTATCAACAATGGTTAAGGTACATAAAACCGTTATGAAAAAATGTATCTTGTAAATTCAAATGCGTTTATGCTTAATTCAAAGATCACTAAGTGGATATATCGGATAACTAGTTGATTTTGGTTTTGTTAAAAGAAAGTGAGTCACGAGTATGGGCAATGTTAGAAACTTAAGAGTGAAGGTGTGTCATGCATACATAACATACCAACACTGTGTTAGTATTCACAAACTCGAGAACAAATGAAGAAGGCCACTTGCAATTACACTAGGAGCTTTGCGCAGTTTTGCTATTTTATGACTCTTTTAGTCTCTGTTTAGATGGGTCACTAGCTTTATCAACGAAGGAAAATGTAGGAAATATTAGTACGGATGATACAATATGGAAAAGATCTATGCCTCAGGACTAATATCATTCATACATTGGTTTTTTTTTAATCTGATTTCAAGAGAATCAGATTGATGAATGATGAGAGACTTCTCTTGTCATGTTGACTCAAATTTTTTTTTATCGAGTAAGAATCTTCTTGATTGCATAAAAATAGTGTTTGCTTTTCAAACAAGGGTATCAGGAATAATCATCATTATTATTCTTAGTGACCATTATCATCACATTTCTCAACGAAAGGCTGCATTCTCATACAATTATATACAGTATTAGGTTATGATACATGTGTCACATAAATTTTGAATATTAACACTGAAGTAAAAACACTGAAGTAAAATACTCCATAACAAAAAGTCATAGCTCAACTCGTAAAATATTTGAAGCAGTCTTAAAATCACTATATATAATAAGATTTGTTTTCAGTATCACACACCTCTGTTAAGATGCTAAAACCCGATTTCATTCCCATACAAATTCAAGTGAATCAATAAGATCCAAAAATTTATACAAAAACAAAATATGTATCATAATCATATTTATGTTGTGATATGATATCCAAATTTGCCAATTCCAGTAGTATGAAAACACAAACCAAAAATATATTCTACAGTATGGAAATAAATGTTCACATATGCTTTGAATTAATTATTAGCATTATCTTATCTATTCTAGTCAAAACTCACCAATTATTTCAAATAGAATTTTTTTTTGGACAGAAAACTTTCTTTGAATCACATATGGGAAAAAATAAGAATTCTTCTTAACATTTATAGAAATCAACTTTTTTATAACATTTGATTTAGTAGGATAATTTACCGTTTCTATTTTTTTTTTTTTTTTTTTTTTTTANCAGCTATTTGAAATCATGTTTACACTCTCCAACCCAACTTAACACTTTTATTACTAGTATATTAGCAATGGCAGTGAAATAAACAAAACACACACAAACCCAAAAAAAAAGACACACTATGGATTCTTTTCAACAAACGAGGAGAAACAGAGCACTCTCCTCTGTTTTCACTTTTTTCCTCTGTTTCGTCCTCTGCATCTCCGAGCCATCCAATGCTCAATCTTCACCTGTCTTTGCCTGCGATGTCGCCAGCAATTTTTCTCTCGCCGAGTTCGGATTCTGTAATACGAGTTTGAAGGCCGAAGCCCGAGTGGCTGATCTTGTTGGAAGGCTGACATTGGAGGAGAAAATCGGGTATTTGGTGAGCAAAGGTAATGGCGCGAGCCGCCTTGGGATTCCAGAATATAACTGGTGGTCTGAGGCACTTCACGGCGTCTCTAACGTCGGAAGTGGTACTAATTTCTCTAGTCAAGTCCCTGGTGCTACTAGCTTCCCTCAAGTCATACTCACCGCTGCTTCCTTCAATGTATCTTTGTTCCAAGCCATTGGCAAGGTGAAAGAATAATTCTTATTTCGTACAATGTGCTTCTAGCCTTATAAATCTCAGGGCCGGCTCTTGTGACAAACTCTTCATTATGTATATGAATTTTTATTTCTTTATGTACAGATCGTTTTCTTGCTTCTAGTCTTGATAACATTTTTATATATGCCTTGATTTTAGGTTGTGTCCACCGAGGCGAGGGCAATGTACAATGTGGGGTTATCAGGGTTAACGTTTTGGTCACCAAATGTGAACATATTCAGAGACCCGAGATGGGGAAGAGGACAAGAGACTCCAGGTGAGGACCCAAATCTCGCTAGCCAGTACGCGGTGGCTTATGTTAAAGGTCTTCAAGAGACCGACGGTGGAGATCCTAACCGTCTAAAAGTTGCGGCTTGCTGTAAACATTACACCGCCTATGACGTTGACAACTGGAAAGATGTCCATCGTTACACTTTCAACGCTTTGGTAATTAAGAAAACAAGAGTGTTTTGATTGTTTGAATTTTGAGGTAGCTTTTGTTATAAGTCACACCAAATACGTTTTTAATGTTTTCTTGACTGTTTTGTGTTGGATTAGGTGACCCAACAAGACATGGATGATACGTTTCAACCACCATTCAAGAGCTGTGTTGTTGATGGGAATGTGGCTAGTGTCATGTGTTCTTACAACCAAGTTAACGGTAAGCCGACATGCGCTGATCCTGATCTTCTTTCCGGTGTGATCCGTGGGCAATGGAAGTTAAATGGGTAAGGCTCTTTCCGGATCATTTAGTACTATGATGGTTTTTTTTATCTCACCTTGTTCCGGGCTTTAATTGGTTAGGTACATTGTTTCGGATTGCGATTCAGTGGAGGTGATGCATGAGAGCCAACACTATACCAAGACTCCAGGGGAAGCCGTAGCCAAATCTATACTGGCAGGTTTGGATTTGGATTGTGATCATTTCACAGGTCAACACGCAATGGAAGCGTACAATGCGGGTTTGATAAACGAAACAGCTATCAACAAAGTTATTTCAAACAATTTCGCGACTCTGATGCGTTTGGGATTCTTCGATGGTGACCCAAAGAACCAGCCCTACGGCAGTCTTGGTCCTAAGGACGTTTGCACAGATGATAACCAAGAACTGGCTAGAGAAGCCGCAAGACAAGGCATTGTCTTGCTCAAGAACACTCCTGGTTCGCTTCCGCTCTCACCTTCCAAGACCAAACCATTAGCTGTGATCGGACCAAACGCCAATGTCACCACAACAATGATAGGAAACTACAATGGTAAATTGCACTTCAACACAAATTGTACCGATTTCAAACTCAAAATATACGAAACTGATATGTTTTGTGTCTTCAGGCATACCGTGCAAGTTTACATCACCGCTTGAGGGACTAAGCCAAACAGTGTCAACTGTACATTACCAAGGATGCTCTAACGTGGCATGCACAGACGCGAATATATCGATAGCCGCAACTTTAGCTTCTGCTTTCGATGCGGTTGTGCTCGTGATGGGCATTG
The DNA here is from genome assembly GCA_900406245.1 of Odontarrhena argentea. Lineage (NCBI taxonomy): Eukaryota > Viridiplantae > Streptophyta > Magnoliopsida > Brassicales > Brassicaceae > Odontarrhena > Odontarrhena argentea. Next base: position 12,545 of record OVAF01000035.1, read on the forward strand.
ATCTATCAATTGAGGCGGAGAACCGAGACAGAGTTAACATTACCCTTCCTGGACAGCAACAAGAGCTAGTGACACAAGTGGCTAATGCAGCTAAAGGACCAGTGATTCTAGTCATAATGTCGGGAGGAGGATTCGACATTACATTCGCCAAGAACAATAACAAGATCACAAGCATTTTGTGGGTCGGATATCCAGGTGAAGCTGGTGGTCTAGCCATTGCTGATGTCATCTTCGGTCGTCATAATCCTAGTAAGACTCTGTTTCTATGGTTTTAAAACCGGTCCGGTTTAAGATTGTAATTTTGATAACCGGTGAGTTTTTGTTTTGGTTAGGTGGAAAATTGCCGATGACTTGGTATACACAGTCTTATGTGGAGAAAGTTCCGATGTCGAATATGAACATGAGATCCGACTATGAAAACGGGTATCCGGGTCGGACTTACCGGTTTTACGACGGAGAACCGGTTTATTCCTTCGGAGACGGGCTTAGCTATACCAATTTCAGCCACGAGCTAATCAAATCGCCACCGCGACTCGTCTCTCTCCGTCTCGACGAGAATCATCCTTGCCGATCATCGGTGTGTCAATCACTCGACGCGATTGGACCGCACTGCGATGGAGGATCGGATTTCGAAGTCCAATTGAAGGTAAAGAACGACGGAGATATAGAAGGAAGCCACACGGTGTTGCTCTTCACGACGCCGCCGGCTATTCACAGATCGCCGATTAAACATCTTTTAGGGTTCGAGAAGGTGAATTTGGGGAAGAAGGAAGATAATGTGGTTAGGTTTAAGGTGGATGTGTGTAAAGATCTGAGTGTTGTTGATGAGAGTGGGAAGAAGAAAATAGGTTTAGGTCATCATCTTCTTCATGTGGGTAGCTTGAAACATTCCTTGATCATTACTTATTAGGGTTTTGAATTGATTCAAGTTGTTCAAGAATTTTTGTTGTAAGGGGAAGAGATAAAATATTGAAATAAATGGAGAATTGTTTTTACAATCTGAGTGTTTCGACAAATTGTGTTCCGGCCACTGCTGAGAGTGGGAGGTAATCACTACTCTGTGAAGCCAGCCGCACGCATTACTCTCCTCCAGCTTTAGAAATTCCCCGGACCAAGCCTTGGACCGGATGGTCCAGAATCATGCCAGCACATATCTGATCCGTGGACTGAGCCAGTGTTTCACCATCTCAAAGTCCCCACGTGGGTCACAATTAAGGCTCTCGTTACTTGGGGTTGACGTTAAGATGTTTATTTGATGGGATATATAAGAAGATTAATCATGGGTAGAATTAGCGAGGGGGTATTAGAGAAGTCTTGTTGCCTATACACTAGTATCAATCGACCAAACATCTTTGCTTACTTTCATAATACATACTATAGACTCATTTTCTTTGGATACTCTAGTATCAAACTGTTGTATAATCATTCTTTTGATGGAGGCTTTAATTTGACTCCACCAAAACCTCATGACAAAGAAGAAAAAGACCATTTTGTGAGTTTTGCTTGAATTTCTTGAAACAATTTAAAAAAATAACGTGGAAATTTTAAACCTTCGGCCCATGATATTTAGAGTCAACTGATGATAACATCGTAAATCACTCCTCCCAATTGAGATTTGTGTGAATCTAAATATTCTAGATCGATAGCTAAAAGTTGTTGGTCAAGGTGGTCTTGACGTAGATGTTATAGTGAACTGATTTGTATACCCTACAATGACTAGAAACAAAAATTAACTACACTCTTATTGTGCCATTGGATTTGATTTGAGTGCATATAAGCATCTCCTTCATATCGAACGGATTTTTTTTTTCTCCTAAAGTCTCTGCAATTTACTTGTAGAATACAGAATTGTACTTGAAATGGTGTCTTTACAACAATCCTTGAAATGGAGAACTTGAAGAACTTCATTGTTTCATCTTCTTTTGCTAGTATATGTGATCTATTAGACCAATAATTCATATATATAAAGTTTCCATTGGTTCAAACAAAAATATCAGCATATCTGGTTACATGTTAAATTGTTACAAAAATACAATCATTTGCGATTAATCAGTTGTCAAAGGAACAACTTTCTCCATAGCAAACAAATCCATGAGCCATCTTGGAGCATTCACTACACTTTTAGCGATCTCAAAAGCACCTTTGTTGTAATACGGATAAACCATTTAAACATCATTTGCAACTAGGAAACGGAGTAAACAAAGTTATGGTCTCAATTTATATATGTTATAATCAGTAAAGTCTTGTATTAAGCAACTTGTTTATAGTATAATATGTGGGGGAAATCTATCAAAAATTGCTTCTAAAATGGCAAACAAATTTAGATTGGGCCTACATATGTGATAATATAGACAACTGGTTCTTATGTTTGCAATGTGGTTTCCTTCTTGGCTTTCTTCGCCTTTCAGAGTTTACAATAGCAATGAAAGACTTTGGAACCGAGATGTATTTTAGTGAAATTTGAGATTACTCACTTCAACCGATGCTACTCGAATTAGTTTTTTGGTTTATAATAAATCAAAATTGATCTAAATACAGTTCCACATTTTTAAGAATTTGGTTTTCATACACAATATGTTTTTAATTGGAGTAACACTGGATAAATTTGAGTATTAATTAGTTTTCAGATGCATGTATAATGCTGATATTCCCATGATAAAAAGCCAACTCTATTATACGTCAATATTCTGCAGTCCACATCATGTTCATATCATAATCACCAACGTACCTGCAGCTTTAATTTTAGGTTTATTGGTGGGCAATGTGGTCCATACCATAGTTAATTTCTCTATAGATTCTCTTCTTTACTCTTAAGAACCTACCCAACTTATAGATTCTCCTTCTTCTTTGTTGTTAATTCTATAGGCTCTAAGTTATATTTGTTATACTCTATATGAGAAAAGGTAACCATACAATTAGATGACCAATCATTATCAACAATTTGCATTTCCTTTACATACACCTAGAAATTAAATCTAGCGGTTGGTCAATAGATTACAAGATTTAAATTTATATAGATTTTAAACCACTAGAGTAATTGAAACATTGCATATTGTGGGATTTAATTTGAACTCTTATTTAGATGCATGCTCCAAGTAAAATCATGTGTGTTATTCTTTATACAATTCAGTTTTTTCGTTTCCTACTTCTTGTTTATACTTTGAAAGATGTTTCTCATACGATATATCAATCTAAACTATATATATATTTCACATTTTTATCGAGTTTGTTAGTGTAGATTATCAGTCTTAATTGTGATCATCATTTTGTAATATTAATTGGAAAGGAAGAACATTGGCTATCCAAAAAAAAAAAAAAATCAGGAATAAAAATAGATGACATAATTACAAAATTTATTAATATGATGAAATAATGAGCTGTAAGATATTGTCATCCATTAAGCAGAAAATATAATGGAGAAAATACAAAACTAGATCAGCTAAGAATCAAAATGAGAAAAAGAAAACAAAGTATTACTTAAGTCTCTAGCTGAAATCTCTATCCCTATAAACTTGAATACATCCAAACAACTATTTGATGCTCTTTGAGAGGAATAGTTGGAAGTTTGGAACTTGTAAAGTAGATAAATTTTTAAGTTCTTAAATACATTTGGAACATTAACGTTTTTTGTACTACGAAACATAATCTTACCATGAACTACTCTCATCCATAAAATGTCGTTTACTGTTTCATAGAATTTTTTTTTTTTTTTTTTTTTTTTAAATTTAAAATTTNTGTCGTTTACTGTTTCATAGAATTGTATTACAAAATATATCTTTCTCACTTAATTTGTGGCTCACTAGCTCGTGCATCTTAATGAGGTGCTTCACAATTAATTATCGGTGAAAAAGACATGGCACCTAATTAACTTTTTATGTATTCTCTATTATGTGTTATATTGCAAAGTTGCTAAAAAATGTCTGCTAATGATTTTGAAAGCCGCAAAGCCACAAATCCATTAAAGGATTCAAAAATACCCAAAAATATTCGTTATAGAAAAGAAAAAAAAACCCAAAATTAGAAAACTGTCTTTGTATATTTTTTTTTTTTTTTTGAAAACCAGATCAGTAAATTATATACACTAGCAAAATTTTCATTGTTTCTTCGAATTACAAATTGATCACCAAAGTTTTATATTTAGTGTTGAAAATTCATTTTGTAAAATTTACATGTTAGATAAAAAAAAAAAATACCAATATGTTGATTCGTCGTACTGCATGTTATAAAGATAATTACGTTCATTGCAATTGATTTTGTTGCAAAGTCATGTCCACATGAATATTTAGATTTAAAAAAAATCATATAGTCCAAAATTTAACTATATATAACAACCTTGATAGTCCCAAAAAATATTAAAAAAGGTCAGAAAATAATCATTGTGAGAAGAATCTCTAATCAAATGTGTTTAATTACTTGTAACTCCAAAGCAACACTTAACTTTTAGTCTATAAGCATGGGCAATGTTTAGGGTTATTGTTGGTTTGTCATGCTCATGCATTATAAATACCAGCCAACAGCATTATAAATACCAGCCAACACTACTAAGAATCACAGACTCGAAAGCAAATCAGCCCACTTGCACTTACACTACGTCGCTAAAGGGATGTGAAAATTTTGCCATTATTGGAAGAGCTGGTTTCTGCCGAGCTCTAGTTCCTGCCGAGCTCCAAGAATGTCTGCTTCCGAGATGGAGTGTCTTCTTCCGAGCTCCAAGAACGTATCCTATCGAGCTCTAGAGACGTCGAGAGCTGGTGTTCGGTTCGGAGATTTTCGTATAATTTAACCCTAAAGTTTGAGCAAGATCTTGAGAGTATTAAGAGTTTAATCTGAGCTTGTTTATAAGATTTTCTGTCCTTGTTTACAATGTATCACGGTCCCTATTTATAAGGTATGTAGACTTAATGACTAAGGAACTNGAGAGCTGGTGTTCGGTTCGGAGATTTTCGTATAATTTAACCCTAAAGTTTGAGCAAGATCTTGAGAGTATTAAGAGTTTAATCTGAGCTTGTTTATAAGATTTTCTGTCCTTGTTTACAATGTATCACGGTCCCTATTTATAAGGTATGTAGACTTAATGACTAAGGAACTTAAACATATTTCTAGTCTGGGCCGCGGGCCTAGGCCCATGTAAATCACGCCGAGCTCGGGATCTGCACCGACTCGGAGTGCCGAGCTCGGTAGTGATGACGTGTTGTTCACATGTAATGGGCTTGGGCCTGGTGCTCGGCCCATATCCATCAATTATTGGAAACTATTACTATTTTTGTTTAGATGGTTCACTAAACTTAGGAAGTAGGATGCAGCAAAACATCCTGGCAGCTGAGATTTCTCTTCTAAAATTTATTATTTCTCGACACATGCCGAACAACTCTCCAGTAAATATTAACAGACAACAGTGAAAAATTATTTAGAAAAAAGTCTAAATGTCACGGGATCAGTGACTTTTGAAATATGACTACAATAGTGATTGAGTTACGGTGCAGAACCTCTTAGTTTATCAATAACTTATCAAATCCTATCTATTTTTAAGAGAATCCAATTTATGATACATGTAAAATCAAATTTCTTTATTTTTAGTAACGAATCACAATGCTTCCAAATAGAAACCAATCGCTCTTCAAATAAAGATAGCAAGAAATGGCATCATAACATATAGTGACCTTTTTCCATCACATTTTAATGTATATAAAAAGTTTTTGAAAAATATAATTATAAAATTATAATCTCCAACCAATGTACCATTTTCACTAGTATATAATAGTGTCCATAACCAAAACACACACAAAGCAAAAGGAACACACAAAACAAAAGACAAAATGGGTTGCTCTCGGCTACAAAACAGAGCACCCTCCTCTGTTTCCACTTTACTCCTCTCAGTCCTCTGTTACATCCTCTGCATCTCCGAGCCATCCAACGCACAGTCTTCACCCGTGTTCGCCTGCGATGTCGCCCGAAACCCTTCTCTCGGCGGGTTTGGATTTTGTAACACGAGTTTGAAGTCCCATGTCCGAGTGGCTGATCTTGTTGGAAGGTTGACGTTAGAGGAGAAATTCAGGTTTTTGGTTAGCAGAGGTAATGGCGCGAGCCGCCTTGGGATTCCCGAATATAGCTGGTGGTCCGAGGCACTTCACGGTGTCTCTTACATCGGACCAGGTACTAATTTCTCCAGTCAAGTCCCTGGTGCCACTAGCTTCCCTCAAGTCATACTTACCGCAGCTTCCTTCAATGTATCTTTGTTCCACGCCATTGGAAAGGTGAAAAAATTATTCTTAATTCATATACGTTGAGTCTAACCTATTGAATCTCAAGGCCGGCTCTTGTTATATCCATTTTATCCAAAATGAAAGTTTTTTGTGTCTTTAGGTACAAGTTATTTGCTTGTTTCATCTTTGATAACTTTTGATCCATGAATTAATTTAAAGGTTGTATCAACGGAGGCGAGGGCAATGTACAATGTGGGATTAGCCGGATTAACATATTGGTCACCAAATGTGAACATATTTCGAGACCCGAGATGGGGAAGAGGACAAGAGACTCCCGGTGAGGACCCAACACTAGCGAGCAAATACGCGGCGGCTTATGTTAAAGGTCTTCAAGAGACTGATGGAAAAGATTCTAACCGTCTAAAAGTTGCGGCTTGCTGTAAACATTACACCGCCTATGATGTTGACAATTGGAAAGATGTCCATCGTTTCACTTTCAACGCCGTGGTAAGAAGAGAAGAGTGTTCTGTTTCCTTGAATTTTATGTCACACCAAATACATTTCAATGTTTTTTTCTGTTGCGTGTTGGAACAGGTGAACCAACAAGACATGGATGATACGTTTCAACCGCCGTTCAAGAGTTGTGTTGTTGATGGGAATGTGGCTAGTGTCATGTGTTCTTACAACCAAGTTAACGGTATTCCGACATGCGCTGATCCTCATTTTCTTTCCGGTGTGATTCGCGGACAATGGAAGCTAAACGGGTAAGGTTATTTCCGGATCATTTAGTACTATGAAGGGTTTGAATTTTTCTAAACCGCCGGTTTGTTTATTTTTTCGGGATTTTGTTAGGTACATAGTTTCGGATTGTGATTCAGTAGATGTAATGTATAATAGCCAACACTATACCAAAAGTCCAGGGGCAGCTGTAGCAAAATCTATCCAGGCGGGTTTGGATTTGGATTGTGATCATTTCGTGGGTCAACACGCAATGGAAGCTGTCAAGGCAGGTTTTCTTAACGAAACCGCTATCAACAAAGCGATCTCAAACAATTTTGCGACCCTGATGCGTTTAGGGTTCTTCGACGGTAACCCAAAGAAGCAACCCTACGGTGGTCTTGGTCCTAAGGACGTTTGCACGAATGAAAACCAAGAACTCGCTAGAGAAGCCGCAAGGCAAGGCATTGTCTTGCTCAAGAACTCTCCTCGTTCGCTACCGCTCTCACCTTCCACGACAAAAAAACTAGCAGTGATCGGACCTAACGCCAATGTTACCGCAACAATGATCGGAAACTATAATGGTAAACAGGACTTAACATAACTTGAAACACAAGTTAACTAATTATTGGTCTCAAAAGATTCATTTCAAGCTTCAGATGTGTTAAAACTGCGATCTTTTTTTGTCTTCAGGCTTTCCGTGCAAGTACACAACGCCGCTTCAGGGACTAGCGGAAACAGTGTCATCAGTATATCAGCCAGGATGCTCCAATGTGGCATGCATAGAGGCGGATATAAAGTCAACGACAGCTCTAGCAGCTTCTACGGATGCGGTTGTGCTCGTGATGGGCATAGATAATTCAACTGAGAAGGAGGACCTCGATCGAGTCGACCTTAATCTCCCCGGTAAGCAGCAAGAGCTAGTGACTCAAGTAGCTAAGGCAGCTAAAGGACCAGTGATTCTAGTCATAATGTCCGGTGGAGGATTCGACATTACATTCTCCAAGAAAAATGACAAGATCACAAGCATTATGTGGGTCGGATATCCGGGAGAAGCCGGTGGTCTAGCCATTGCTGATATCATCTTCGGTCGTCATAATCCGAGTAAGACTCTGTTTCTTTGGTTTCGTGATTGTAATCTTAATAACCGGTGGATTTTGTTTTGGTTCAGGTGGAAAATTGCCAATGACTTGGTATCCACAATCATACCTAGAGAAAGTTCCAATGACTAATATGAACATGAGACCCGACAAGTTAACCGGGTATCCAGGTCGGACTTACCGATTTTACTCCGGAGAAACCGTTTACGCCTTTGGAGATGGACTTAGTTACACTAGTTTTAGCCACCAGCTTATTAAAGCTCCTAAACTCGTCTCTCTCCGTCTTGACGAGAGCCATCCTTGCCAATCGTCCAAATGTCAATCACTCAACGCGATTGGATCACATTGCAAGAAAGTTAAGGGAGGATCGGTATTATTCGAACTTCACCTGAAGGTAAGGAACGTCGGAAAAAGAGAAGGGAGCCACACGGTGTTCCTGTTCACGACGCCTCCGGCAATTCACAAGTCTCCCATCAAGCATCTTATACGGTTCAAGAAGGTTCACTTGGAGGGAAATGAAGAGAAAATGGTTAGGTTTAAGGTCAATGTGTGTAAGGATCTGAGTGTAGTTGATGAGCTTGGGAAGAGGAAAATTGCATTAGGTGAACATCTTCTACATGTGGGTAGCTTCAAACATTCCTTGAATGTTAAAGTTTAATTTGAGTTGTACCATTTGCTTTCAAAACTGAAATGTAAAATAAGTTGGATATAACATGTAATAAATAACATAAAAAATGGTGGTTCAAATGGGTACGAGCCAGCATTACCCTCCCACTTTAGGAACCGCCTGAACCAAACCTTCGGTCGGTCCGTGCAGATCACTCACAGCTTGGACTGGGCGGTCCAGAACCATGCCAACACAAATCCGATCCGTAGACCGAGCCAGTGTTCCACCATCTTATTGTCCGCACTTGGGTCTCAAGCTATAGTTACTTAGCTCGACATTAAGTTGTAGATTAGATGTGATATATAAGATGACTAATTATAAGTATAATTAGCGATGTGGGATATTAGAGAAGTTTTAGTCTCACTGGTTAACATCTATAGTTAATATATTTGAAAATGATTTGGAAATGTCTATTTTCAGCAAAAACAGTTAAACCAATTTTTTTTTTTTTTTTTTTTTTTTTGGATTTTTNTGTTGAGATTTTTCCATTTTCACAAATATTGAAGGCTTAATTTTTAAAATTCTTTTCATAGAATATATCTTGAGAAATTGTCAAAAATACCACATTCCACACACCACTTTTTAAATCTACCCTCTAAATTTTTTTTAAAATGTACCACTTTTTATATTGTAAAAAATCCTTATGATTGAATTATTTGTTAGTGTTTAGGGCGATAGGACTTAGGGTTTAGAAAAATTATAAGATTTATAATTTACTTAGGTTTTCAAGGGTTTAGGTTTTAGGGTTAAAATCATATAAATTAGATTTTAGGGTTTAGTTTTTAGGGGTTAGGGTTTATGAGGGGTGCTACCTATTTTTAGGGTTTAGGGTGTTGGTTTTAGGGTTTTCTACAAACAAATTTTTGAAAAAGTGGTACATTTAAAAATATCCCCTTCCTAATGGTACATTTAAAAATGTTCATGGAAAAAGTGGTAGATTTGTAATTCCCATATATCGTAGGTTCTCTGTGAATATTGATGTTCAGATGGACATTTTTGCAGAGTTGCGAGGACGATTCTCATCTTTCACTCTGATTCACCCTAAACGTAACTCCAATCGTTAGGTGGATGGACTGGCTCGTGGGACTCGAAAGCGACTATTTGAATTTTCTTTTGTAAATCGATTTCCACCTTCGTGGGCGCCAAACATTTATTTTTTCATTTTAATTTATAATGTTTGGTTAAAATAAAAACTCTAAATTGAAATTAAACTTTTTTTTTTTTTTTTTTTTTTGNTTTGGTCAACGAGATTAAACTTTTTTTATTATTATTATTTGGCATAGGTTCTGAATTCGTTTTGAGAAAATTCTGGTGAAATCAATTGTCCTCTTCACTATACGACTACATCTTGGTTTCCATCCAAATATTCTTGAAACTTGTTTCATCACCAACCAAACAATATTATATCTTGCTTATTTTCAAAAATTCAAATTGTCAAATTTGGTTGAATACTTCATTTGGTTATGATCATAAATTTGAAAGATGCTTTGACTCCACCAAATCTTAAAGACATAGAAGCAAAAAACCATTGGTAGTCAAATGTAATTAATGCTAGAAAATAGCAAATACAATTCGTACAAATTGTGTTCAATTCTATACAATAACGATCCTTCCATATTTCTATTGTATGTACGATTTAAAACAGTGACTCTCACCAAAATAGATACAAGCTAAAATATCAAAACAATGGGAGCGAGAAGAAACAGAACATCCTCCTCTGTTTCCCCTGTTCTCCTTTGTTTCTTTCTCTACATCTCTTCCATATCCAAGCCTCTAAACGCGCAGTCTTTGCCGCCTTTCGCCTGTGACATTTTGAGAAACTCTTCTCTCGCTGGTTTTGGGTTTTGCAACACAAAATTGAAAATTGAAGCCCGAGTGGCTGATCTCGTTGGTAGACTAACGTTACAAGAGAAAATAACGTTTTTAGGGAGCAGCGGGAACGGTGCAAGCCGCTTGGGGATTCCAACATATGAGTGGTGGGCTGAGGCACTTCACGGCGTATCTTACATTGGACCGGCCACTCGATTCTCCGAGCTAGTCCCTAGCGCCACAAGCTTCCCTCAAGTTATTCTCACAGCCGCTTCATTCAATGTCTCTCTGTTTAAGGCCATTGGCAAGGTACAAGACTAATATTAAAATCACATTTCCACAAACTCTTTTACTCAAAATTATTTTAGAAGATGTTTGTTTTAGGTGAATTAGTTTTTTATTTTGTGATTTGGTCTCAAGGCTGTGTCAACAGAGGGGAGGGCAATGTACAATGTAGGATTAGCCGGATTAACATATTGGTCACCCAATGTGAACATTTTTCGAGACCCGAGATGGGGAAGGGGACAAGAGACTCCCGGCGAGGACCCAACACTCGCTAGCAAATACGCGGTGGCTTATGTTCAAGGTCTTCAAGAGACTGACAGTAGCGATCCTAACCGTCTAAAAGTCGCTGCTTGCTGCAAACATGTGACCGCATATGACCTAGATAAATGGAAAGGAGCCGTGCGCTACACTTACAACGCCGTGGTAAAAGCTCTTAGACACTTAATACAGTTTGAAATTGGTCGTACTAAGTACATTTGATGATCTCATAAATATGTGTTGAATAAGGTGAATCAACAAGATTTGGATGATACTTACAATGCACCGTTTAAGAGCTGCGTTGTTGATGGAAACGTAGCTAGTATTATGTGTTCATACAACAAGGTTAATGGTATACCCACATGCGCAGATCCTGGTCTGCTTTCTGATCTTGTCCGCGGGCATTGGAAATTGAATGGGTAATTAATAAGAATAATGGTCTATAATGACTTGTATATCTAGTTCTAAGAAAGGGTGTGGTTTCAATTCTTCATTTCCGGGTTTTTATTTTAGGTACATTGTTTCGGATTGCGATTCAGTAGGTATTATGTATGGTGCACAACACTATACCAAGACTCCAAAGGAAGCAGCAGCGAAATCAATATTGGCAGGTTTGGATTTGAATTGTGGTTCTTTCTTAAGTACCCACACCGAGGATGCAGTCAAGGCCGGTCTTATTGACGAAGCAGCTATTAATAAAGCGATCACAAACAATTTCGCAACTCTGATGCGTTTAGGATTCTTCGACGGTAACCCGAAGAATCAGCCTTATGGTAACCTAGGTCCAAAAGACGTGTGCACGGTTGAGAATCAAGAACTAGCTGCAGAAGCCGCAAGACAAGGCATTGTCCTGCTCAAAAACTCACCTGGTTCACTACCGTTTTCTCCTTCGGCCATCAAAACATTGGCCGTAATAGGTCCAAACGCTAATGTCACAAGAACCATGATCGGAAATTACGAAGGTAAAATTTCAAAAAATATAACTCAAACTTTATATGTCAATCAGATTTAATACTTTCTTCTTCAGGCGTGGGTTGCAAGTATACAACACCACTTCAAGGACTTGAAAAGACAGTATTGAGTAAGTACCATAGCGGTTGCTCCAACGTATCTTGTGCAGCACCTGAACTAGACGCGGCTACGAAGCTAGCTGCGTCTGCGGATGCAACAGTGCTCGTAATGGGTGAAGATCAATCCATCGAAAAGGAGACATTAGATCGAATCGACCTTAATCTCCCTGGAAAACAACAAGAGCTAGTAACTCAAGTGGCTAAAGCCACAAAAGGACCAGTGATTCTAGTCATAATGTCCGGTGGAGGATTCGACATTACATTCGCCAAGAACAATGACAAGATCACAAGCATTTTGTGGGTCGGATATCCAGGTGAAGCCGGTGGTATCGCCATAGCTGATGTCATCTTTGGTCGACATAATCCGAGTAAGACTCTGTTTCCCCGGTTTTGTGATTGTAAATTTTAATAACCGGTGAAATTTGTTATGGTTAGGTGGGAAGTTACCGATGACATGGTATCCACAGTCTTATGTAGAGAAAGTTCCGATGACGAACATGAACATGAGACCCGACAATTCAACCGGGTATCCGGGTCGGACTTACCGATTTTACACCGGAGAAACCGTTTACGCCTTCGGAGACGGACTCAGCTACACCAATTTCAGCCACGAGCTAATCAAAGCTCCGAATCTCGTGTCTCTCAGTCTCAACGAGAGCCACCACGCCCTATCGGTGGACGCGATTGGACCGCACTGCGACGGAGGATCCGATTTCGAGGTTGAGTTAAAAGTAAAGAACGACGGAGATAAAGAAGGGAGCCACACGGTGTTACTCTTCACGACGCCGCCGGCGATTCACGGATCTCCGATTAAGCATCTTTTAAGGTTCGAGAAGGTGAATTTGGAGAAGAATGAAGAGAAGGTGGTTAGGTTTAAGGTGGATGTATGTAGAGATCTGAGTGTTGTTGATGAAATCGGGAAGAGGAAGATAGGTTTAGGTCATCATCTTCTTCATGTGGGAAGCTTGAAACATTCCTTGAATGTTAAGGTCTAAAACGATCGATCTAGTTTTACTGGTTCGAAATTGGAAAATAATAAAAACTTAAGGGACTTTTTGTGAAATATTTTTGCTTTTTTTATGCACGTGAAACGCTTGTTTGGCGCCAGATTTTTTAACTTTGATCAAATCAGATTGTCAGGACTGACAGGACCACCTCCATCGTATAATTAAGAGTGGGATCTCAAACATGTAAACTTATTGAATTATTAATGTGAATGGGGACAAATGTTTCAAATTAGGTACCGCCTTCTCATGAGACATTGACATTTTAAGAGGATCCAATTGTTTTTTTTTTAAGGCTGACCGATCTATTAAACTTAATGTTAATTCTATCTATAATCGTGGAAGTTTTAATGGATTTACATACCATTTCCACTAGACTACCGTCATAACGGAGAAACCAAACCAATAATTTAATTTTTTTGAGATATCAATTCATTAATTAATGTGAAATGAGATGTTATATGGATGAGAAATTGACACAAATATCATCTTTTAAGTTACATTTTTCAAACCTACCATTATTTTTCTTTCAAATATACTACTTATATGATTGAGTGTTCGTTTAGGGTTTTAAGATTTAGAGTTTGGAGTTGAAACTTTGTAGGATTAAAGTTTAGTGTTTAATAAATATTTGGGTTTAAGATTTAAGATTTTAGGGTTTATATTTTGGGGTTTTAGGGTCAAAACCATTTTTAGGGTTTATGATTTTAGGGTTTAGGGTTTTAACCCTATAAAATATTAAAAAACATTTTAAAATATTTAAAATTATAATTTTACCTCAAATCGGTATATTTTTAAAAATATATCATAAATGAGTGAAAAAATGGTATATTTTGAAAATTGGTTGCTGAGAAGTGGTATTCTTGCAAATCCCCCTATATGGATCACGTGGCATGTAAATTGCCTAAATTATTCTTGATTTGTTTATAGTAGCCGTTTTTCATCCGTTGATGTCGTTTTCTTTATCACGGTGGTCTCTTTGAAATCGACAAACAATAGCAGTAAAAATGGATTCTCGTCACTGTCTTAAGATATCTAAAATCAATAAATATATATTTATAAAATTAAAAAAAAGGACGACTTTGGAGGAAAAGTATAATAATGGAATACAGGAGGGAACTCACTCATCTGAATCCAAATTCTGTGTTTTGTTTTTTTCTTTTCTCACCTCTACTCGACTCGATTGGCTACTTATTTATCTATTGTTGGAAAGTTTGTACATTTTTGTGAAAGATTTGAAGATGTCTTCTGAAGGAGAAGTTGCTATGGTGGATCTATCCACGGTGAAGAGGAAGACATCTCAGTCACCACGGAGTTGGATCTCTGTGGATGCGACGGGCCAGATGACTGTGCTTGATGTTGATAAGTATGTGATTATGCATCGTGTTCAGATCCATGCTCGTGATCTTCGGATTCTTGATCCAAATCTTTTTTACCCTTCTGCTATTTTGGGTAGAGAGAGAGCCATTGTTCTTAACTTAGAGGTATAAGACTTTTTTTTTTTTTGTCTTACTCTGTTTTTTTTTTTTTGTGATTTTTGGTTTGATGTAGCATATCAAGGCGATTATTACTGCCGATGAGGTAAGATTCGATTAAATGTTCATTCTTACTTGCTTGTAAGCTAAATTTTGGTTAAATTTGCAATAGTTGATGCTACTATGCTCGGTTTCTGGTTAAGAAGATTTTATCTGGTAAATGCTACAGGTTTTGCTTCAGGATTCGTCAGATGAGAATATTATTCCTGTACTAGAGGAGCTTCAGAGACGTTTACCGGTTGGAAACGAGGCACACCGTGGTCAAGGAGATGCTGAAGAGGCCGACGAAGACGGTATTCTTCTATAAAAATTTCATTTTAAGCACGCAAATCTGGAAAATATATTCTTGAATATTTTTATCTTTTTCTGGATGCCTATGTTTTAAGAAAAAGACTTTATAAGAATCATTTGCTCTTTTTACCTTTTTGGTATTTGTAAAATGTGGTGCTTGTTATACTATTTTTAGAGTCTCCGTTTGAGTTTCGGGCGTTAGAGGTGGCTTTGGAAGCTATTTGTAGCTTCCTAGCTGCGAGGACGACAGAACTAGAGACGTCGGCTTATCCTGCTTTGGATGAGCTTACCTTAAAGGTATGTAAAACTCAGCAATTATTGTCATCACTGATCCATTTCCAACTACAGAAATGATAACCAAGATCTCGTTTTGTAGATAAGTAGCCTTAACTTGGAAAGGGTTCGTAAATTGAAGAGTTCCATGACCCGATTAACAGCTCGGGTTCAAAAGGTGGGCAAATATATATCACTAGTAAACAGAGTATATGTTTGCATTTAAAAATTATGCTTAAGCCAAATGACAATTTATTGTGTCTTATAGTGGCTCATTAAACCAAGTTGAATTGGGATTTAAAGCTCCCTCATCACTTTTTTGTAGGTAAGAGATGAGCTCGAACAATTGTTGGATGATGACGACGATATGGCTGAACTCTATCTTTCAAGGAAGCTTGCTGGTGTACCTACATCGAGTAGCGTTTCTGATGAACCCCTTTGGTATCCTACGTCCCCAACAATAGGTTCTAAGATCTCTAGAGCAAGTAGAATGAGTTTTGGCACGATTCGTGGTGACGATGAAAATGATGTTGAAGAACTTGAAATGTTGCTTGAGGTTGTTATATACATCTGAAAATTATTTCAACTACATGTGACACTTCAAACAGCCATTAATTTAATTAATTTTTGATTTTGTTTTACAGGCATACTACATGCAAATTGACACCACTTTGAACAAATTAACTACGGTAATTATATCTTGCTGTTTTTTTGTTCTTGCTTCATTTTTGTATAGGTATGAATTGTATCTGTGAAATCTGTCTCAGAAAGTATAATTGAACATGATGCAGCTACGCGAGTATATTGATGACACAGAGGATTACATTAACATCCAGGTAACCAAAATAAACTTAGACTTTCTCTTTCCCCAAAGTTTACAAATTAATGTAATATGTGAACATATACTTTTTGCAGCTAGACAATCATAGAAATCAGCTGATTCAGGTAAGTGAATATAAAGAAAGAAAGCTCAAGATTGATAATTTTTTTTTTTTCCTGAGATAATACTCTGCAGTTAGAGCTTATGCTAAGCTCAGGAACAGTCTGTTTATCAATGCACTCCATGATCGCTGGAATATTCGGCGTGAACATCCCCTACGCATGGAAACATGACCATGAATACATGTTCAAATGGGTACTAATCACATTTCAGAAAGAAATATCATAATGGGTCATTTTGATATTTGAATGCAGAGACATTATTTTTCATCGGTCTATGTTCTTTTTGTTTTTGGCAGGTCGTTACCTTCACAGTGATGTTTTCTGCATGCTTGTTCGTGGTTATATTGTCGTATGCGCGGTTGAAAGGACTTGTCCGATCTTGATGACTTGAGAGTTATGAAGGAGCAGGACTGTTTTTCTGTATTCGTTAGTCTTGGCCAGCTTGAGTGTCACAGTGGGTGTATACATGACCCGTGATCACTAAAATATATTGAAAAGAAGAAAACGCGGAATGGCAGATGTATGGAAAGACAAATCGGTTACTTCAAAATTGTAACCACATTTGTGACGATTTAGATTCAGTGTAAAACGTTTGTACAAGATCAAGAGTAAATAAAACATTCTTGCAATTTCTTCGTTTAGGGTCGGCCCTAAGCCTGATGAGGCCATAAACATTTTTGGTTTGGGGCTACATATAATCTTTTTCTTTTTTTCATTTTCCTTTACGGTTTGGGGGCCAAATGATCTACATCAATTAGATCTTTAGAATTTTGGGGCCAGGACCAAGGTTTCCTTTGGTTATCCTTAGGGCCGGCCTTGCGGTTTCAGCACAATGGAGACATTAGTGTGGTAAGAAATTGTTCGAACCATCTGAAGCTGCTCCTCGAACCATTTTGCATCTTTCAGAATATTTCTCTCCCAACCATACCACAATTGTCTCTAGTGTCTTTGTGTTTCTCAACACTAATTGCGTGAACGAAACCAAGAGTTTCGACATAGCATCCTTACAAGGGAACACCCGACAGAAGTCGGTTTTGCTAGGATACATCTTATGTTCCGATCTCCAATATTGATCCGGATCATAGTCATAGCCTTGTGGGTGTGAATTCAAATACCTTTCAAAATGCTCATCCTGTGGAAAATGAACATAACAAGTAATTAACCTTGTTATACCGAGGCTAGAAGTCCAAAACCATGAAATGTCAGCCCTTTACCGATTTCTTGCCCACCTCTATTGACCGAATCTAAACTCATTATCAATTCCGGGTTAAACCAAAACCTGAAATTACCGATCAGACCGATCCGAATCTGGTTTTGTCTGTAGATATCTCTCTCTCTCTTCCCTATTTCAATTATCTCGCTGTTGTTAGTTTCTCCTTCGAATCTCTGTCGATTTCTTCTGTCTCAGATCCATCAGGTCTTCACTTCTCTTGTATGATTGATTTCTATCAAATTGCTTGATAATGATACATCGTTATTCTCTTTTTTTAGGTTTTAAGATTGAGTCAATCATTCCTAAAATCGCCATCTTTAAGACTCTGTTGTGTCCCCAAATATCGTCTTTGTTTTTCTTAAGTTTGTAAATTGAATATGTATAATGATGTCTTTGTGTACATCTTCTTCTTCATCAAACTGATACGAATTGTTCTGTAACCTAGTGCAGATTGTTTTGAAGTTATTGTTCGAAGCTTAATTTTAGCTCAAGATGGATACTAATGGAGATGATGACTTCACATTCTCAAGGGTGAGATTTTTTTCCGTCATTCTTCAGGATTTCCAGAGGTTATAGAGCATTAAAGTTTGAGACTTTGTAATTGATTCTTGGTGTGTTTCTTTCATAAGGTTGTGCCACCGGAGAGTGAAGTTGCTCTCGAGGCAAAAGATCTTGCAACACATGTAGATGGTATTTCCCTTAAAAAGGATGGATTAGATCATCAGACCAAGAATTTGAATCAAGTTCCTCCTAAGGAAAAGACTGTAGGTTCGTTGTCTTTCACAGTGGTTGATTCGTCATCTTCGAAAAAGCAGGCCAAGGAATTACCTGAGACTCTCAATAGTTCTGCTAGGCAGCCTATAACTCGTACAAAAGTTCCGTTTGAAAAGGGTTATAGCCAAATGGATTGGATGAGACTTACACGTACACATCCTGATCTTGCAGGTATAGCTTTCTTCGTCTTTCATTTATAGCTTGAGGATTAGGTAAACCGAGAATTCTAACAACATTTGGTTTTGCAGGTCTCAAGGGAGAGTCAAACAGGAGGCTTATTCCAATGGATGAAGTAAAGAAGCATAAGACAGGAGATTCTATGTGGACTGTTTTGAAAGGCCGTGTATACAACATAGCTCCTTATATGAAGTTTCATCCTGGAGGTGTCGATATGCTGATGAAAGCTGTAGGAAGAGATGGTACGTCATTGTTCAACAAATACCATGCTTGGGTCAATTATGATATCTTACTCGACAAATGTCTTGTTGGAGTTTTGGATGAAACCAAACCCAAGAAGTAAGAGAGCTAAAAGACTAAAAGGGTGAGATTATCATTTACTCGTATAGAGGGATTCTTGATTCAAATAAGAATTTTTAGTGTTTACATTCTGATTCTTCAAATGAAAACGCTGATCACAGTCTGTAATGTGTATTAGACTTTTATACCACTCTTTGATGTCAATATGATCAAAGTTTCCAGAATGTGTGTTTGTCCCAAGTTAGTCCCTTTTTCAAATTTTAGAATTGCGAATGCAAGTATTAAATAGAGTCTATAAATCTTTTGTGATTGACCCAATCCTAGACTCTGAATGTGGAATCGGATCTTAGACTCATCCACTAGAAGCCTTAAACTCTAGAAATTTTCGTGATTGATCCCATCTTCGGCTCTGAACAGAATGGAAGTGGAATTGGATCAAGGTCTGATGAAGATTCACTCTTTTCTGCCTTGTTTTCAACCACTCGGAGCCTCAAACTCGAGAATAACGATCTACCAGTTGAGTGAACCGTTTCCAATTCAGATTTGCCATTCACAGCCACAGGAAAACATTAGAGAATAGTCTCCTTCACCACACATGTTTAGGTTCCCTTCAATTCTTTAAAGCTTAAACTATGAACTTTACAAATATGATTTTAAAACAAAATGGGTTATTGAATTTTATGCCAGGGCCAGCTAATATATTCTTGGCACGGTACTCCCTACTGGGTTATTTTATCAGTGCACCTTGTCCCGGCATCACTACTAAAACAAAAGAGAAGGGCAAATCCGACTTTTCATCTCAAAACACTTTTGTCTTTCCAATTACAGCCGTTCTTTCTGACAATGACTAAGGGTAGTTCAGGTATCAGAGAAAAAAACAAGACTGACTCAAAAGTTTTGCCAATAATCAAAATCTATTGCTCTTTGGTAGCCCTCTCTTTCTTCGACACCTGTTTCTTTAAAGTTTTCATCTTTCTTGTCTTTGATTCTTTCTTCCTTCCGATTCTCTGCTTAAGACTCTGAGTCACACAGATCCATCAAGTCTCGATTACTCTTCTTGATTCTCTCGGCTCTTACGGTGAGTGTATACAAACACATGTATATCTTATCCTAGATGTTCATGGATTAGCTTGATCGAGGTTCATATATTAGAGAACCACCACTTGTACTCTCAATCTTGGATTTTGTGAAACTTTGTGTTATGATTTACATTTGAGTCAATCATAGCATCTCTATATTCTAGGCTTTGTTTTGTCTTCAGTTATCGGTCAATGGTGTTTTGTCTTGAATCTTGTGTTTGGATCTTCAATCATAGTCTAATGAAATACTTTGTCAGGGAAAAAGGTTGACTTTGGAGTTTGTAATGCATCCTCATGTGATATGTGATTGTGAAACTTTACAAAGAACAGCAGAACATTGAATACAAGTGCCTATATTTTTTCCTTTTTATCTATATATCAGTAAAGATGTACAAATTAAACATCTCACCTTACTTAAAGCTGCAATTTGCATCCAGAAGTCATTTGGTTGGTACTTGTTCCCTATCTGAGCCATAGTATGTAGCTTTTAATCTTGTGCTCCTGACTTTGAAAGCTTTCTTCTATCGGTAGTAGTCTTTTTGTCACATATAGATTGTTTGCCTGTTATTGCATTTATAAAGACAATGTTCTTTGATCTTCATAAATCTTGTTAACTCTCTAGTTTAATGCTTTCTTGATTTCTTTCAGGTCTGAAGGAAGATTCTCATCAAAGATCATTGCTTTTTAGCTTAACTTGATCATCTCCCGGAAGCTGGCTTAGGAACTCAATAGTATTACACTAGCAGAATCCTTCTTTTCCCCATTCTTGACGATGGATAGGGCAGATACATCAGGATTTGTGAGCGGCAGAATATATTTGAATTGACTCCAATATATGCTTATAGCTACAAGAGTGATGTGCTAAGTGGTAATTGTTTAGGAGAACTTTTTTTTATCTAGTTCTTTTTCATCTTCATATGAATTTTAACGACGGTGTAGTTCACCTCTCCGATGACAAGATGGGTGACACTGATCTTAGCCTGAAGTATCTTGGGGGATCTCAGAACCATTTTTGTTCTGATGTTTCAAATCGCACTGATGATGGGTGCCGGTTGGTTCTTGGATTGGGTCCAACATCAGCTTCTTATTATGTTGGCAACAAAGACTCAAGTTCTGGATTCACTCAAGAACTCTCATCAGGAGGTAATTCAGTTCTGCAACTTGGTCCTCCTGCTGTAAGCATAGACAATTTCAGCGGACTTGATTGTTCATTGTCGACTTATACAGAGACTACGACACCCCAAGGTGCTATCGACAATGGTAGGCAACGTGTGATACCTCTTGTTGATGAAGGTTCTACTTCTGCAAAGAGATCAGGTGGCTACATGCCATCACTTTTATTGGATCTAAGTGCGGAAAATGTTAAAAATCCTTCACAGATGCCGGAACTTAATCATTTTGGAATCGACATACATTCTTATGATTCACAAAAGAACCAAGAACCATCACATTATACAGTGCTCCCAGTACAACAGAGGACTAGCAACCCAAAGAAGTGCAAGTTTATGGGATGTGTGAAGGGAGCTCGAGGAGCGACAGGGCTCTGCATCAGTCACGGAGGTGGACAGAGATGCCAAAAGCCGGGTTGCAACAAGGGTGCGGAGAGTAAAACCACGTTTTGCAAAACCCACGGTGGAGGGAAGAGATGTGAACACTTGGGATGCACAAAGAGCGCTGAAGGAAAAACAGATTTCTGCATATCTCATGGTGGTGGAAGACGTTGTGAGTTCCTTGAAGGATGTGGCAAAGCAGCTCGTGGCAGATCGGGTCTATGTATCAAACACGGTGGTGGCAAGAGATGTAACATTGAAAGCTGTACACGAAGTGCCGAAGGACAAGCTGGCCTTTGTATATCCCATGGTGGTGGAAAACGTTGTCAGTTTTTTGGAGGTTGTGATAAAGGAGCTCAAGGAAGTACTAACTACTGCAAAGCTCATGGAGGTGGAAAACGCTGTATATTTTCCGGATGTAGCAAAGGAGCAGAAGGTAGTACTCCTCTTTGTAAAGCACATGGTGGTGGCAAACGCTGTCTCGCTGATGGAGGCGGGATTTGCTCTAAAAGCGTACACGGTGGGACTAACTTCTGTGTTAAGCATGGTGGTGGGAAAAGATGTGTTGTGGCGGGGTGTACTAAGAGTGCTCGTGGTCGCACTGATTGTTGTGTTAAGCATGGTGGTGGGAAACGTTGTACGATTGTTGAGTGTGAGAAGAGTGCTCAAGGTAGTACTGATTTCTGCAAAGCTCATGGTGGTGGGAAAAGATGTTCTTGGGGAGATGGGAAATGCGAGAAATTCGCTAGAGGAAGGAGCGGTTTATGCGCTAAGCATAACAGTATTATGTCTAAAGAGAATGAAGAAGATGGAAGCACGAGCGGTTTGATTGGACCAGGACTGTTTCGTGGCCTTGTTGTTGTCTCTGGTTCTGATCATTCTCAATCTGGAGTTAGCAGCGCGGTCTCTGATTGTACTGATTCTGTTGACCGAGTACAGTTTGAGGAAAGGCAAAAGAAGAAGAATAAGATGATGATACCAATGCAGGTTCTTGTACCTTCATCAATGAAATCTCCAAGTTACTCAGCTGAAGGAGAAACAAACATCTTTGACTTTATGGTTCCGGAGGAGAGGGTTCATGGCGGCAGGTTAATGTCTTTACTTGGTGGCAGCCTTAAACACAACTCCACTGATGGAATCTGATAGCTTTTTGTTTAGGCAAGTGTCACTTTTCTTAGCACAAACCTGTGTAATATGATCCCATATGTTTATAGTGTACATAGGGATCCTTTGTAAATTCATGGATTGTTTTGGTTTTATCGGCTTTTGTAACCGGTTTTCTTGCTCTTCGTCATCAAAACCGATTACTAGTTGTTGCTGTTTGTCTAGTGGTTGATTTCATGAATTTTCGAATGGTTGAACCCAAAACATACTCGAAATATGTAAATCAAACTAAAAGTTCATTTGTAAACCATTATAAACCAAATTTAGTTTTTATAGCTTCATCTAAAATTAATTTTTGTACTGAAATTTTGAGAGCCACAGCGGTCAAGAGAAGAGAGCTACATGAAGATAAAGGGATAAGGAAGGCTTCCTACAAAAATGAACAACATTTCTTTCCACACAATTTTACAAAAAGGACAAATATTTACGTCATGTTCTTTCAATCTAGTCCCCATGTTTTAAGTCATCTCTCTTATTCTGACATACAAATTAAAACTCTTTACCATCAAGAGCATACACAGAGAACACAACAATGGAGTATGCCAACCAGAGGATTGCTAGGATCTCAGCTCATCTCACTCCTCAGGTTCCTTCTTTACCTTTGCTTCTAAGTCAAGTTATGTTCTTTCATTCTTCGGTTGTTAGTTCTTCTTAACCAGAAAAGTTTGAATTTAACTCTCATCAACAATATACTCAAACTTTAGTCCACTAACTTGACACTCTTTACTAGTGAAGTTTCATTTCAAGTAACTGAAGATTTCTGATGCCATTAGAGATCACCAATCTGTTTTCATTCTATTGATGCCTCTTAGGACTACAAGTGAAAGTTTTCCCCTTTTTATTGTGTGATTGCTCGATCATTAGATGGAGGCGAAGAACTCGGTAGTGAGCCGAGAAAACTGCAGAGCAAAAGGTGGAAATCCAGGATTCAAAGTAGCAATTCTTGGAGCTGCAGGTGGAATTGGACAATCTCTATCCTTGTTAATGAAGATGAACCCTCTTGTCTCTTTACTTCATCTCTACGATGTTGTCAATGCTCCCGGTGTCACAGCTGATGTCAGCCATATGGACACCGGAGCTGTTGTAAGAACTTCTCTACTTTGAAACTTTGTCATAAGATGACTTCTTCTTGCTAAGGAATATGAGTAATGATCACTCTTGATTGATTTGAGAATTATTTATTAGGTCCGCGGATTCTTGGGAGCGAAGCAGCTTGAGGACGCGCTAACTGGTATGGATCTTGTGATCATACCAGCTGGTGTACCGAGGAAACCAGGGATGACTCGCGATGACCTGTTCAAAATTAATGCTGGGATTGTTAAGACGCTATGTGAAGGTGTAGCGAAATGCTGTCCTAATGCTATTGTCAACTTAATCAGCAACCCTGTGAACTCTACTGTCCCCATTGCTGCTGAGGTTTTCAAGAAAGCTGGAACTTATGATCCTAAGAAGCTTCTTGGAGTTACTACACTCGATGTTGCTCGTGCAAATACATTTGTGGTAATAATCTCTTATGATATATCTCACTCCATTGGTTCTGTGGAGCTTTTAATCACCAAAAAACCTTTTTTCAATCTTATGTAGGCAGAGGTTCTTGGCCTTGATCCAAGAGAAGTCGATGTACCAGTTGTTGGGGGACACGCCGGAGTCACAATCTTGCCACTATTGTCACAGGTTTCATATAAATGGAAATCAGAAGTTAATTTCCATTACATCAGCTTCTATGCTAAGTTTGTATAATCTTATTTTCTCTCAGGTTAAGCCTCCTAGCAGCTTCACACCTTCGGAAATCGAGTACCTCACAAACCGGATTCAAAATGGTGGAACTGAAGTTGTGGAGGCAAAAGCTGGAGCTGGATCTGCAACACTTTCAATGGTAAAACCAAACTAAATCACTTTACAAAATCATAATAACACATGTCTTTCTCTAGAGAAATGTTCCGAGTCCATGTGAAAATGTACTACTACTACTGCCACAGGCATATGCAGCAGCCAAGTTTGCAGATGCTTGCCTTCGCGGGTTAAGAGGAGATGCGAATGTGGTGGAATGCTCTTTCGTTGCTTCACAGGTGACAGAATTAGCTTTCTTTGCAACCAAAGTGCGCCTTGGCCGTACAGGAGCAGAGGAAGTGTATCAGCTTGGACCCTTAAACGAATACGAAAGGTCTGCAAACATATATTCATCTCTTCAAATTACTTTGCCTCAAGAGAGATCTTTATCTTGATTTCATTTCTTCCTGGATGATTTCCACAATCTACAGGATTGGTCTGGAGAAAGCAAAAGAAGAATTAGCCGGAAGTATTCAGAAAGGTGTTGAGTTCATCAGAAAATGAAACTGAAGAGACAATAAGAAGATCTGCTTAGATCATGTACTCACTCATCATGCATATGTTCTTCTGCTTCAACTTTGTAAATTCCATATCATCCACTCTATAAACTTTTCCAAGTACTTATCTATGTGCTTTTGATGATTTGAATTTTAGCATGAGTGTTTTTTTTTTAAAAATCTGCAACTCTGCGTTACATTCTCAACTACAGCTCCATGAACCTTGAAAAAAAAAAAAAAAAAATAATTGGCTTCGCCCGGGTTCGAACCGGAGACCTTCAGTGTGTTAGACTGACGTGATAACCAACTACACCACGAAACCATTGATGCGCATTCTTAGTAATTTTTGGAATTCATATAATAATATTACCAAAGTTTGGTTATACCTACTCTGCAAAACCCACTTGTGATTGATTCACTTATAGACATTTTGGTTTTTTTGTTTTGGTCTTCCCTGCCACTAAAACGAAGACCACCCACTACATTTTCAACCTTCTCCACTACAATGGCGGCCACAAGAGTGATTACTGCAGCAGCAGCCGCAACGCAAACCACCTCATGTTTCCTCGCTAAACGAGCTTTCGTTCTCCCGGCGAGGAAATCCTGCGGCGGAGGAATTGGTGGACTCTGTTTCAACAGAAGAGCTTTGGTGTTGAAATCGAAGAGACCCTTTTCGTGCAGTGCGATATACAATCCTCAGGTGAAGGTTAAAGAAGAAGGCCAACCCGAAAGTTTAGATTATCGTGTCTTCTTCCACGATGGTTCTGGAAAAAAGGTATTGCTTTTGCTTGTGTCTCTCTGTTTTCAGTTCAAAGCTGTTGAGGAAATGGTTTGCCACTATACTGAAATTTTGATTTTTTGGGGGTTTGTTGCATTGTTTAATTGGAATACTCTGCGGTTAGATTTGGTTTCGAGAAGAGGGTTAATTAGTGTATCAAAGATCTACATTGTGAATTTGCTTTGAAATGTTTACAATTCATTGCTCTGTTCTGTGGTCAAGCTTTTTGTTAATGGGAATAGATTGCAGAAATGGATTGAATTTTGAGGTTTGAGTGTATGTCACCATTGTTGTTTGTAATACTCTGTGGTTAGATTTGGTTTTGTCAATGTTTTGTGAAGATTTTACATTGTGAATATGGCGTGCTTTTGATTCATCACTCTGTTCTGTCTTCAAGCTTTTGATGAAATGAATTAAATTCTGAGTTGTGGGTATATATCAACAGTGTTATTTTGGGTTTTTCTTATGGTTAGATTTGGCTATGTGATTTAGAAATCTTCTCTGAGATTGTTTCTAAAGATTTACAATTTGGATTTTTCTTCGTAATGATTTTGGTTCATTGCTCTGTTCTGTTTATGTAAAGGCTGAAGAAAGATTTTGATGCGTTTGTATTATAGGTTTCTCCATGGCATGATATACCATTGACCTTAGGAGATGGAGTTTTCAACTTTATAGTGGAGATACCTAAAGAGTCAAAAGCCAAAATGGAGGTTGCTACTGATGAAGATTTCACTCCAATTAAGCAAGATACTAAAAAGGGCAAGCTCAGATATTATCCGTAAGTACATAGTTTTCCTCCGTTTGAGTTTTGCTTTGCTCAAAGCCATTACTTTGAGGCTTCAGCATCTATTGGTGACACAAGTTAGCCCATTTTCGCTTTACGAGTTGTTATAGACTGTGATGATCGATACTACTGGATTTTGATCCAGGTACAACATAAATTGGAACTATGGGTTGCTTCCACAGACATGGGAAGATCCATCTCAAGCAAACTCTGAAGTGGAAGGAGCTTTTGGGGATAATGATCCTGGTGAGATACTTGGAATATGATATTACTTGGAGCAAGAATATATGCTGATGTTATCAAGCTTGTTTTTTGGATTTGTAGTTGATGTTGTTGAGATTGGTGAAAAGCAAAGGAAGATAGGCGAGATTCTGAAAATCAAACCTTTAGCTGCTTTAGCTATGATTGATGAAGGAGAGCTAGACTGGAAGATTGTTGCCATTTCTTTAGATGATCCAAAAGCTCATCTTGTGAATGATGTTGATGATGTTGAGAAACACTTCCCGGTACGAGCTTATCTTGTAGAAATTAATCCATCATATGTTTATGTGAAAACCCAAAAAACGATTACTCAATTTTTTGTCAATATCTGGTGATCAGGGTACACTAACAGCCATTAGAGATTGGTTTAGAGACTACAAGATCCCAGATGGAAAGCCTGCTAACAGATTTGGTCTTGGAGACAAACCAGCAAACAAAGTAAGTTCATTTTGTAATTGTCTCTTGTGATGATGTTTTGTGAGAGGAGCTATACTCATTCTGATTTGTTTTTTTTTACAGGATTATGCTTTGAAGATCATCCATGAAACAAATGAATCATGGGCTAAACTTGTGAAGAGATCTGTTGATGCTGGAGACCTTTCACTTTTCTGAACATTTATAAACATATCTTGCAGTGTCAAGTTATGAGCTCGAATAATGAACAGACACGAGTACTATATCATTCTTGTTCTTCTTTCCATTGAGATTATTGTTTTCACCAATATTGTTTGATAAATAATAAAACTCTCTTGTGAAAGAGAATGTTCACAGAGCTTCTCCATCGATCCATCTTCTGAACATTATTGAGTGAATATCTGGACTATACTCCGCCGTGTGTCCTCCTCCCTGCAAAATCCACACAATAAGAACTCTCTCTCTCTCTCTCCTGCAGAAACTTTGGGGAAAGAAAGAAAGGGTGTAGAAACTAATGCCTTAATGGTTGCAAATGTCATCTTATTTGCGTAAGTCCTTGTATATCTATGAACACAAACGAAAATGATTTTTGTTTAGAGATAAGTTAGGAGGAAACGATGAGATTGGAGTTAGAAACATTAGTTTTGTTGTTGTTTACCCGAGAACTTGATTGCTACTTGTCATCCAAGGTCTCCAGTCATCAACTATGGAGTAGTTGAGGGATCTTATCCATGCTTGTGTTACCGAGAAAGGTATCGCCAAATCATGATCACCACTGTTCCAAAGCTAAGAAATAATGACTTGGTGATGCAGAAAATATCAATATCACCACTATAGGGGATGAAAGATTTTATGTAAAATTATAAATCTTGATTTATAACCATTTTCAAGTAGAACAATCTTGCCTGTAGATGAGAGAACGGAAGCCTCTAAGACTATTGTTCACATGATATGGAAGGGCACTGTCGATATCAGATGTATATGGTATGTTTTGGGTGTTGCATCGATTCCATTTTCCTACTTCCTGCATCAAATAAAGATTTAACTGGTGAGTTTGTGTTGTGTATACTATGCTTAATTTAGAACAAGGGGAAAAAATAATCATATAGGTACCTTCTTCACGCCTAGAGCTCTGCGTACATTTTCATCATTCGCCCAAAAGGGTGACAGATAATGCGCATACGTCTGACAATACGATCAATGTAAGAACATAAAAAATCATAATCTTAAAAACCCATGAAAGATATGAAATTTATGAAGAAAGTAAAAGAGTATTGTTACAAAGCAGCTAGGAGGTGGCAATGATGATGAATCATTTGCAGAAAAATCTCTAAGCTCTCGTATTCTACCGGTTCTGAGGTGTAGTAAGTTTGATTCGACATAACCTGCTTCGCAGTTTGGTAACAGAATCTGATGTTTGTATAACCCTGAGATACACTATAAATTAAAACAAAGAGACTAGTTAGTTTGTGAAAATGCAATCCAATACTCTTCTGATAGTGTGCTAGATATTAATTAGTACTCTTTACCTTGTCATAACTCTGAAGATCATTTAAGCATTTTGCATTACTCGGGTCTACGTTGACGAAATTGCTTCCACAATTTCTTTTAAGTGACTACAAAAAATAGTGAAAAGAAGAATATTGCAACCAAATGTCTCAACATGTACAATCATATTAATTATGTATGCTGAAGAAATAGAGTACCACAAAGAGCTCATCTGAAATAAGTCCCATCCCATGAGCAAATGAAATTTGAGGCCTAGATTCAATGTCAGGATTTGTCAAAGGGTTTCCAAGAACATATCCCTGCTCAAATTTTAATTAAGAAGTTATTAAATCTCATCAACCGGATTATCGGTAGTCATAAATTTGAGGAGATAAAGGACTAAAACCTGAATGTTTATGAGTGGTGTGTGGCCTTTCTCATTTCCTGATTTCATATTGTAGAATGTGACTAAAATATTTGATTTAAAAGACAATGAAGCTTCAAAAAAGTATAAGCTAGTGATTAACAATACCAAGTGAAATCTGTTGCACAACTCCTGGGACAATTTTTCCGGCGTATGAATCTCCACCCATGTAAAATGGATTCGATATAAACTCCGGATGATCCACCAACCACTGCAAGTGAACATAATACAACACTTTTAAGAAAAAACATCTCTCAAGAAAAATCATCAAAACTGCAACAACAAAAAAAAAAAAACTTAACACTCCGAAGAAATTGGTCAATTTGGTGATGTTGTTTAATGTCACTTGACTCGAAAGCATTCGGGGTTTTCGCATAAGAATAGCCAGTACCAGCAGGTGATTCCAAATATATAATATTAGCCACCTGAAAATATTTGAGCATAATATAACTTCAAAATGTTGTTATATGTACAAAAGAGAATCATAAAAATTTGTGCACAATCTCTCTCACTTTTGTCCATGAATAAGAAGTTAGCTCTAAAGGAGGCACTGTTCCATTATACTCATCCCCTCTAAAAGCTATAGGACCTGACAACAACAACAACAAAATTTCTACTTGTAGATTGGGATCAATCAAGAAACATGAAATCTAAAACTTTCATTATGTCACACAATTAACTAATGCGTCAATTAAAACAATTTGTATTTTGTTACCGTTTTCGAAGAACAATCCACAAATAGAGCTGCATCCAGGACCACCAGTGAGCCAAATCATGAGAGGATCATTTTCTGGATCTCTCTCTGATTTCACAAAGTAGTAAAAAAGCTCAACATCTCTAGAGTCACCAACACTCACATATCTTGAGTAAATCCACATTCAAAAACAAGAAAAAAGTCATGTTAGGAGATTATAAATCTGTTTTTTACTTCTGATTTAGATAACTATTAAAACACAAAGATATGGATTTTGTTTTTTTGTACCCAGTCTCGAGCTCAAAAGGAAGGGGACCATCAAAACCAGGAAGATACTTGACTAGCAAAGAAGCATCAATCAAATGATGATGAATTGAGAGAAAGAAGAGAAGAAAGTATAGCTTTCTCATTTTCTCTGCTTCTTCTTTGTGTGGCTACTAGAGATCAGTGGACCCTTAAATAAGCAAAGAAAGAAGAAAGCATATATGCTTTCTCATTTACTACATATGCTACTTTTTTGTGTGTGTGTCGCTAGAACAAATCAATGCCTTGAGGTAGTCACATTGAAAGAAAAAAAAAATATAGCAAAATATGTAAGGAAAAAAAAAAAAAAAAGCAGATTTAGTAAAGTGTTGCAGATATCAATCTTTTACTAAAATCCATGATGTAGGTAAGCTAATATAATCTTGGTGCTTAGTTACTGTATTATTATTTTCGGAGAAAACAAATGATCCATTAGAAAACGGAAAAAAAATGTCACATCAAATGTATAATAACTTAATAAGAAACTAGATCATTGTCACCGTGTAAGTTAGAGGTTGGTACTAGAGTTGTCAAAACAAACTTGTTTTCGTCTAGGTTCCAGCCAAACTTGATGTATGTTGTATATTGTTGAAATAAATCGATTTTATAAGATACTTTACAAACAAGAATTTGTATCTCCTAGAGTATTAAATCACTCGTGAAAAAAAAAAAAAAAAAAAAAAAAAAAAAAANTCACTTGAAACAAAAACAAATCTGATGTTATTGATGTTTTGGGGTTTTAGCCTCTGTTCTCTCTCTTTTTTTTTTGGACAACCTCTGTTCTCTCTCTTATCTAGAGTGTTTTGTCAAGTTAAACATGTTCTTAGACCCCTAGTCATAAATCGAGTCTAAAAGTCTTGAAGTTTGACATTTGTTGAAAGGCTTCCTAATGTTGGATCAGTCATCAAGCTTGTTCTTGATTTGGATTTGTAGATGATGCTGCTGAGATTGGTGAAACCCAAAGGGATGATCATTCATGAGCATGAGATTTCCGTTTTCAACATTGATGACCAAGTAATTATAATCAGTTTTATCTATTTTCTGTGGTACAACATAAAGTTGTAGAAGCCACATTATAGCACAAAAGCAGTAAAGTTGAATGCGTACTATTACAAAATTACATGTGGCAGTATTATAACTCAACGATTACGGGTTCAATTAAACACAACAAGATATGGAACCCTTTTATAGAGATAGAGAAATGGGAGAGAGAAGTGAGTGAGAATCCTAGAGAGGTTCACCATCAATCCATCTTTTGAACAAAAGTGAGGACTGGTCTGGATTATACTCCGCGGTGTGTCCTCCTCCCTGCAAGCCACACAAATCAATCTCTCCACATCATTTACTGTTTTTACTGCATAGACTTTTTACAAGAAGAAGAAAGAAATTAAGGGTCTAGATATTATTGCCTTGATGGTTGCAAATGTCATCTTATTCGCGTAAGTCCTTGTAAATCTATAAAAATGAAAAGAAAAAAAAATGAGTGTCTTTAATATTTGATCAAGGAGGAAACAAAATGAGATGTGAGTAACAATAGATTTTTTTGTCTGTTTACCCTCCGACTTGATCGCCACTCATCATCCAAGGTCTCCAGTCATCAACTATGGAATAGTTAAGATCTCTGATCCATGCTTGTGTTGAAGTGAAAGGTACCAACATATCGTGATCACCACTGTTCCAACATTTTCAAAAGAAACCAGTTTGTGACTGAATCAATACACAAGGAATTCAAAATAAGAAATTATTAATAGAAAACATTGATGTTATATAAAGGAAATATAAGACAAAGCAATTGAAGTATTAAGTTAATCAAATAAACAGGACTTCGTCTAATATGGCTACGTATTAATCATTCTGCTAAGATTAATCCTATATGAGGAAAACCAAAAAGCAGTTAATTCTACTTTCTGATTAGATGTCTTAATGATTTGAACGTAATTATGTTGAATATATACAAAGATGAATCTTGCCTGAAGATGAGAGAGCGGAAACCTTTACGACTAATATTCACGTGGTACGGAATAGCATTGTGAATATCATATGTATATGGTATGTTCTGGCAGTTGCATCGATTCCATTTTCCTACTTCCTGAATCAGAGTAACATTATTGTTTTTGTTACATTTATATGTTTTACTTATAAGAAGAAATAAAATTCACAAATGTACATACCTTCTTCACGCCTAGAGCTCTACGAACATTTTCATCGTTTGCCCAAAAGGCAGATAGAAAATACTTATAAGTCTGAGGAGACGATAAATGTAAGAAATCAGAATCTTTCAAACCCATGAATGAAATAATCAATGGAAAACAAATTAAAGAGAATTTTTACAAAGCAGTCAGGAGGTGGCAATGATGATGAATCATTTCCTGAAAACTCCCTCATTTCTCGTCGTCTGCCATTTCTGATGTTTGACACGGTTTCTATTATGTCTGGTAATATGTAATCTACTTTGCAGTTTCGTAGCAAAAAATGCTCTATGTATAAGTCTGAGACACACTAAAAACTCAAAAACAAAGAGATAAGTTAGTCTGTAAAAATGCAATCAGATAGATACTCAAGTAGTGTATTAGATTTTAATCTCGTTTACCTGGTTATAAGTTAGAAGATCATTTGAGCATTTTGCGTTACTCGGGTCTACATTGAAGAGATTTCTTCCACAACTTTTTTCAAGTGACTGCCAAAAGTAGGGAAAATAATTATTTATAACCAAACATCTCAATATATTCTTATATATGAAGAAGAAAAAGAGTACCTCAAAGAGCTCATCTGAAATAAGTCCCATTCCATGAGTAAATGAAACTCTATGGTTAACAGCAGCTCTTTGTTCTGTCACAGGGTTACCAAGAACATATCCCTGCTCAAATTGATGAAAAAGAGTAATCTCAACCGAAGTATCGCGATCAGTATTTATAAAATTGAGGGGATTGATTATTCATACCTGAAGATTTATGAGTGGTGTAAGACCCTTCTCATTTCCTGTTATCATATTGTAGAATGTGGTTAAAATCTTCCATATAAAGACATCGAAACTACAAAAAAGCCAAAGTGGTAACTAAAAATACCAAGTGAAATCTGTTGCACAACTCCTGGAACAATTAACCCAGAATAAGAATCCCCACCAACGTAAAATGGGTTTGATATGAATTCCGGATGATCCACTAACCACTGTAAGCAATCAGAATTTTTTAACAAAACCTCAACTCCTGAAAAATTCATCAAAAACACACAGCAAGAATTAAAAAAAAAAAAAAAAAAAACAAAA
>OVAF01000035.1:45765-64119 GCA_900406245.1 Odontarrhena argentea
ATAAATTCAGATTGTTGTTATATGTACAAAAGAGAATCATAAAAATTCGTGTAAGAATCACTCTCACCTTTGACCATGAATAAGAAGTTAGCTCTAAAGGAGGAACTGTCCCATTATACTCATCCCCTCTAAAAGCTATAGGACCTAAAAAGAAAAAAAGTCAACTAGTGAGTTCAAGGTGGGACGACCAATCAAGAAATATGAATTCTAAACTCTGTTTCTAATATTCAAAGCGTAATCCCGTAATCCGGACTTGTAAGACCTGACTAACACCAGTTTACTGAATTCTAAACTTCCATTAAATTACACATACATATCATGCATCGATCACAATGTTTATTACGACTCATTACAATTATAAATCCAAAATAAATGTAAGGATATGAGATTTGTTATTGTTACCGTTTGCGAAGAGAAATCCACAAATGGAGCTACATCCAGGACCACCAGTGAGCCAAATCATGAAAGGATCATTTCTTGGATCTCTCTCAGATTTCAAGAAGTAGTAAAAAAGTTCAATATCTTCCAATTCACCAATACTCACATATCTTTTTTCCCCCAATTAATTTATTAAAACCCACATGCAAAACAAGAAATGAACATGTTAGAAATCAAAAGTTTTTTTTTTTTTTTTTTTTTTAAATCAAAAGTTTTGGTTTCCTNAAAAAAAAAAATTTTTTTTTTTTTTTTTTTTT
The DNA here is from genome assembly GCA_900406245.1 of Odontarrhena argentea. Taxonomy (NCBI): domain Eukaryota; kingdom Viridiplantae; phylum Streptophyta; class Magnoliopsida; order Brassicales; family Brassicaceae; genus Odontarrhena; species Odontarrhena argentea. The sequence goes on from OVAF01000035.1 coordinate 46,461, forward strand.
GAAATCAAAAGTTTTGGTTTCCTCTTCTGATTTTGACAAGATTACAATAAAAATATGGACTTCTTGTTTACCCGGTCTCGAGCTCAAAAGGAAGTGGACCTTGAAAACCAGGAAGATACTTGACATGCAAAGAAGAAATATCAACCAAATGATGAACCGAGAGGATAAAGACGAACAAGTAAAGCTTTCTCATTTTCTCTGCTTCTTTCTTTGTGTCGCTAGAACAGAAAACAGAACAACAACGAGCCCTTAAACCCCAAAACACTAAGAGATCTGTAGAAACAAGAAAGAAAATAAAGACAAATAAACGCAATGATCTAAACGTGGCCATCATGTACCTCATAAGCGTGCCGCGCCACTTTTTTACGTGTTTTAAATTTGACCGGACCGGCCTCATTGAATCGGATTGAACTGACCGGTTTAATATCAGTCAACGTAACTCAAATTGATCTGTTAATTTGTTATTGTTGTGTTGGGCCTATTAGGCCCATATTTATATGGTGAAAACGAAAACCTGAGCACTTAAGCATCTCCAACCCTACTCCAAAACTCACTTCCAACCCTACTCCAAAACTCACTTTAAACTCTATATCTACAAAAATTCCTCTCCAACCCTACTCCAAAACCAACTCTAAAATGGAGAAACTCCATTTTTTGCTCCATATCTCCATTTTGGAGTTGAACTTTTTTATTTATAAACACATCCCTCAAATTATAATACTTTAAATTTTATACTTAAATAGTTCAAAATATGATTATATTTAACAAAAATTGTAATGACACTAACGATATATATAAAAAAATACATATAATTATTTAATAAAAGTTGCAATGACATTGATAAAAAAATAAAAAATACATAAAAATATTTAATAAAAATTGTAATTACACTAAAAATATAATTAAAAATACATATAAATATATAGATAAATCATTTTCATTTCTTTTTTTTTTTTGCCAACAAACATATTATTAATGTAAAGCAGAGGTATCCATATTTACAATGTCAGTAAGAAACAAAGGACAATGATCTAATATCATAGCTTGAGAAATCAGAGAAATAGCAGTCTTGGCTAAGGTATCCGCACATTGATTGGCGGAGCGGTTGCGATATTGAAACGTAATTCGTCGAAACAAAGGAATCCACGCATAGATAGTAGATAAATAATGACGGAGACGGGGACAAGTAGCTCGACGGTTGAGAAGAAGGTTCAAAGATTGATTGTCTCCTTCAAAAATTACACTATGGAATCCAAAATGCCAAGCAGCTTGAAGAGCCCAAATTAATGCGGAACATTCTGCTTCCAAATCATTTTCATTTCCATTGATTTAATACTCTAATAAATCATTTTAATTAAGAAAATAGATGCTCATTTTTCACTTCTAAATGCATTAGTTGATCATTTGTGGGATAAATATGGTGATAATTAATCAAAACTATATTATTTTTATTTTTCATTTTCCACTTGCTTTTTCTTTATTTTTGTTATTGAATGCAATTTTATTTCTATAATATTTTTTTATATAAAATAGTAATGTTATTTTAGTAAATTATTATGATATATAAAATAAGTGGGCAAAATCTATAAGTTTGATAAGTATAAGGTGTTTTAAAAAATTAATAATTGTCTAATATGCTTTTGGAGTCAAAATATGAAGCCATGGGTTGGAGAAAACCTCATCTCCATTTTAGAGCTACTCTATTTTAGAGCAAAATATAGAGTAGAGGGTTGGAGATGGTCTTAGGCCTGATTTTGATTTTATTTATGACACCTAAACATGGTAACTAAAGGTAAAGTGGTCAACTATATAACCAGCATACAAAGTAAAAGTTTATTTTCTTAAGTTTCTCTTGCAATGCTTTTTCATGTTTGGTACTAAAAATGAGAGAAGTGAGTGAGAAACTTCAAAGAGGGTCTCCATCAATCCATCTTTTGAACATAAGTGAGCATTGGTCTGGAGTATATCCCGCGACGTGTCCTCCTCCCTGCAAAACCACACCAGAAAGCTCTCTGTATCACTTTATATTCTTTGTTGGAGAAGAAATAAAGGAGAGGGTATGTAAACTATTACCTTAATGGTTGCAAATGTCATCTTGTTCGCATAAGTCCTCGTATATCTACAAAAATGAATAATCAAAATTAAAAACGAGTGTCGTTGGATATGAGTTAGGACATTGGAGCTAGAAACAATGGTTTTGTTGGTTACCCCGCAACTTGATTGCTACTCATCATCCAAGGTCTATAATCATCAACTATGGAATAGTTGAGTCCTCTGATCCATGCTTGTGTTGAAGAGAAAGGTACCTCCAAATCATGATCACCACTGTTCCAAAAATTCCATATAATAAGTTTGCGAAACAATAAGAATTATAGAAACTCGTGCAGATAAATTTGAGATAAAGATACTAAACATGTAAATAGAGGGGAAATAGAGTGAATTAGCATATACTGATTAGTAAGGAATGAGAATATTATTACTAATCAAAAATGCTATGTTAAATGAATGACCTAAATGTAATATCTATTTTGATATAATACAAAGTTATATATAGACTTATCATTACAAAGAACAAAGAACTTTTACTTTAGTGATACATGTTAGCAAATATATGTTTGTGTTTGTGTTTTGATTGATTTTAGATATACCAGATAAGAAGAAGAATCTTGCCTGTAGATGAGAGAGCGGAAACCTCTAAGACTATTGTTCACATGATACGGAACGACACTGTCCATGACAAATGTATATGGTATGTTTTGGAGGTTGCATCGAATCCATTTTCCTACTTCCTGCATCAGTTTAACATAGCATTAACTTGTGATTTGTGTCCATTTTATTGGAACACAAATAGAATACACGTAGGTACCTTCTTCACCCCTAGAGCTCTGCGTACATTTTGATCGTTTGCCCAAAAAGCAGATAAAAAATACTTATAAGTCTGACAAAACATAATAAGAAATCAAGGAAATCAGAAATTTTCAAACCAAATCATGTATAAGAAGAGAAAAAGAGTCAAAAGAGAATTGTTACAAAGCAACTAGGAGGTGGCAATGATGATGAATCATCTCCTGAAAACTCGTTCATTTCTCGTATTCTGTCGGTTTTGAGGTTTAGTATATTTTGTACTGCGTGATCGTCTTTACACTTTGGTAACAAAATCTGCTCTATGTTTATCTTTGAGATACACTACAGACTCAGAAACAAAGAGACAGGTTAGTTAGTGAAAATGCAATCAAATAGATTCTCAAGCTAGTGGTGTTTGTAGCGCCTTTTAACCTGATCATATATTCGAAGATTATTTGAGCATTGTGCATTACTCGGGTTTACATTGAAGTATTCACCTCCACAACTTCTTTCAAGTGACTACACCAAGTAGTGAAGTCAAAGATTGTAACCAAATGTCTCAAACAATCATATATATAATGAACTAAAAGTACCTCAAAGAGCTCATCTGAAATAAGTCCCATCCCATGAGCAAATGGAATTCTATGGTTAAAGTCTAAGTTTGCATCTGTCCCGGGGTTTCCAAGAACATATCCCTGCTCAATTTAATTAGGAAGAAGTTAATCTCAACCAAGATCATCGGTTGAGTGACAGAGAATATTTATTCATACCTGAATATTTATGAGTGGTGTGAGACCTCTCTCATTTTCTGTTTTCATATTATAGAATGTGATTAATGTCTTTAGTCTAAAAGATACTTAAACTACTAGAAAGCCGAATGGGTGACTAAAAATACCAAGTGAAATCTGCTGCACAACTCGTGGGACAATTACCCCGGAATATGAATCTCCACCAACGTAAAATTGATTGGATCTAAACTCCGGATGATCCACAAACCACTGATGTAATCAGAAAAACACTTGTATGAGAGAAAAAAAATAATGAAGAAAGTAACCATAAGCAAAAGAAACAAAAAAACACTTAACACTCTTGAGAAATTGATCAATTTGGTGAATCTGTTTGGTGTCGCTCGTCTTAAGAGCACGCGGACTTTTTGCGTAAGAATAGCCAGAACCAGCAGGAGAATCCAAATACAAAATGTTAGCCACCTGAAAACAAAACTTGATTATACATATCATCCTAATGTTTTTGTTATATATATACATGTATAATCATAAAAATTTGTGTAATATGACTTTAACCTTTGACCATGAATAAGATGTTAGCTTTAAAGGAGGCAATGTCCCATTATACTCATCCCCTCTAAAAGCTATAGGACCTGAGACAACAACAACTTCAACTTCAAAACTTGTCTTAAACCTCCAATAAAATATATATTTTTTTTTAATATTAAATCACATAATTAACTCATGCATTATTAATTAAACATTTTTTATAATTAGAAAAAGGGAGATTTGAATTTGTTACCGTTTGCAAATAGCAATCCACAGACAGAACTGCATCCAGGACCACCAGTGAGCCAAATCATGAGAGGATCATTTTCTGGATCTCTCTCTGATTTCACAAAGTAGTAAAAAAGCTCAACATCTTCAACACTCACATATCTTTAAGTAAACCCACATGCAAAACAAGAAAGAGTCATGTGTGAGTACATAATTTATCTTTACTTCTGAATTTGACAAGATTAGCATAAAAGGTATGGAGTTTTGTTTTGTTACCCGGTCTCGAGCTCAAAAGGAAGAGGACCATCAAAACCAGCAAGATACTTGACATGCAAAGAAGTATTAAGCAAAGGATGAACTGCGAGAAAGAAGATGATAAAGTAAAGCTTTCTCATTTTTCTCTGCTTCTTTTTTAGTGTCGTTAGAGAAGAAGACGAACCTTAAACATTAAAGGCTAAAAGAGAGGAAAAGATAGATAACGAACTCAGTGATCCGAACGTGGCCATCATCTTCTACCTACCTCATCAGCGTTGTGTCCTTTTTAACTGTTTTAAACCGAACCGAACCGGAGAAAACCGATTTAATATAGAAACTCTCAAGACCTCTTCTATCAAACCAAGTCCTCCATCTGTACCATTTTATATGATGTTTTAGAGAAATATTTTTGTTATCAATTTAGTTGATTTTTAATTTTTTTTTTCTATGCATAATAATTTACTAAAGAAATTTGTTGATTTTGACGGTTTGGATTCGGCAAATTGAATTTTTATTGGTTGACATGTTTTGAAATTAGTAATAAAACATATTTTAATTCTGGAATAAATGATTTTTCAATATGTGTGCAACAACCTAAAACATCAATTACTAAAATGGAATAAGGGTTCCGGACAAACCACCAAACAAAGTAAGTTCATTTTGTAATTGTCTCTTGTCATTATATATGTTACATATTTGGTACTAAAACCGTGAGAAGCTATACAGTTTTTTTTTTTTTTTTTTTTTTAATGGAGTCTGGACTATGCTCTGAATAGTTAAAAGCATATATTTGCAATGTCAAATTATGAGCTTGAAGGAATTATTCTTGGTTTCTTTTTCAGTAAGATCTGAACATGTGTTTTTACACATTGATTATAGCTAACAAATAAACAAAGAAGTTAATCTCTGCTTTGAAACAGAGTATGTGACACAGCTCTCTCTGTTTAGAGTACAACTCCACAATAATGAATTGCAGAATCATACCTGCTGGTAGAATTATAACTCAACCAAGACGAATGTAAATTAGAACAACTTTTTGCAGACTAATATAAAAAAGAACTAGAACAATAAGATGTAGAATTTTTGAGAGAGATAAAGAAATAGATAGAAGTAAGTGAGATTCTTCAGAGTGATTCTCCATTAATCCATCTTTTGAACGCAAGTGAGCATTGGTCTGGACTATACTCAGCCGTGTGTCCTCCTCCCTGCAAGACCACACAACAGAAAATCTCTATATCACTTTTTGCATAAACTTTGGAGAAATGTTTTTAAAGAAAATGGTTTCCAGAAATATTGCCTTGATGGTTGCAAATGTCATCTTGTTTGCATAAGTCCTTGTATATCTGTAAACATTTATGAAAACGATTGTTGTATAAGGATAAGTTCATGAGAGTAAAGTTACAAATAATGACTTCATGTTTCGTTTACCCTCCGACTTGATCGCCACTCATCATCCAAGGTCTCCAGTCATCAACTATGGAATAGTTAAGATCTCTGATCCATGCTTGTGTTGAAGAGAAAGGTACCATCATATCATGATCACCACTGTTCCAAAACATCCAAATTATGAGTTTGTTACTTAATTGTTGTAGCTCAAAAAATTGAAACTCTTTCAAAATATAATACAAAAAAATTTATATATATAAATGGTATAACTATCTGAAATCAGTGAATAAATCAGAAAACATTAATCTTGCCTGTAGATGAGAGAGCGGAAGCCTTTAAGACTATTATTCACATGATAGGGAACGGCATCGTCGATATCAAATTTATATGGTATGTTTTGGATGTTGCATCGTTTCCATTTTCCTACTTCCTGTAACATCGAATTGATGATTTTTGTAAGCAAATATATCATCTATCATATAGAACCAAAAAAGAAAAGAAAACTCGCAAATATAACCTTCTTCACGCCCAAAGCTCTGCGCACATTTTCATCGTTTGCCCAAAAGGCAGACAGAAAATACTTATAAGTCTGAGAACACGATAAAACATAAGAAATCAAAATCTTCCAAAACCCATGAATAACTTATAGAAAACAAAGAAGAAGTAGAAGAGAAGTTTTACAAAGCAGCTAGGAGGTGGCAATGATGATGAATCATCTCCAGAAAATTCCTTAAGTTCTCGTCTTCTATCGGTTTTCAAGTTTGGTATGTCAGGCATGATGTAATCTACTTCGCAGTTTGGTAACAAAATCTGCTCTTGGTATATTTCTGAGATACACTATATAACTCAAAAACAAAGAAACAAGTTAGCTTTCCTGAAAACGCAATCAGTTCTGATGGTGTGGTATATATATAATCTTTACATTATCATAAGTTAGAAGATCATTCGAGCATTTTGCATTACTCGGGTCTACGTTGGAGAATTTGCCTCCACAACTTCTTACAACTGACTGCAAAAAATAAAAGATTGCAATCAAATGTCTCAACAAATATTTGATGAATAATAAAAAAAAAAAGTATACCTCAAAGAGCTCATCTGAAATAAGTCCCATCCCATGAGCAAATGAAAGGTCATAATATTCAATGTTGGGATTTGTCACAGGATTCCCAAGAACATATCCCTGCTCAACTCTAACAAGTTATTAATCTCAGCCGAATTATCTGGTATTTATAAAATTCGAGGGAAGACTACTAAAAACCTGAAGATTTATGAGTGGAGTGAGACCTTTCTCATTTCCTATTTTCATATTGCAGAATGTGATTAAATCTTTTGATCAAGAAGATACCAAAACTGCGGAGTAAAGGCATAAATAGTGATTAATAATACCGAGTGAAATCTGTTGCACAACTCCTGGAACAATTTTCCCTGAATATGAATCACCACCAACGTAGAATGTATTCGATACAAACTCAGGGTGATCCACAAACCACTGCAAATAATCAGAATCAGAACACTTGAGAAAAAAAAAAAAATCCAACTCAAGAAACTCAAAATCTGCAAAATAAAAAAGTAAAAAACACTTAACACTCCTAAGGAATTGGTCGATTTGGTGAATTTGTTTGGTATCACCCGTCTCAAAAGCACGCGGATTTCTGGCATAAGAATAGCCAGAACCAGCAGGAGATTCCAAATATAAAATGTTAGCCACCTTTAAAAAAAAAAACGTTTTGAGTATTTACATAACTTCAAAATGTTGTTATATACAGAGAGAATCATAAAAGTGAGTCGGTGTAATTTATCTCACTTTTGTCCATGAATAAGATGTTAGCTCTAAAGGAGGCACTGTCCCATTATACTCATCCCCTTTAAAAGCTAAAGGACCTGAGACAACAACAAAACATTAAATTGAAGACTTGTCTTAATCCTCCTAATGTAAATCCAAGGTAGGACCAATCCAGAAACATTGACATCTAAGCTTTTAAAAAATTTACAATCAAATTTTTTTTTTTTTTTTGGTCAACGGCAGACTCATAAAACGGAGATCAGTATTTGTTTACCGTTTGCGAATAGCAATCCACAGACAGAACTGCATCCAGGACCACCAGTGAGCCAAATCACGAGAGGATCATTTTCTGGATCTCTCTCTGATTTCACAAAGTAGTAAAAGAGCTCAACATCTCTAGATTCACCAACGCTCACATATCTTAACAAAACCATATGCAAAAGAATTAAGGTATAGTCATGGTAAGAAATCAAATCACATTTTGACAAGATTAGAGTAAAGACATAGAGTTTTTTTGTTTACCCAGTCTCGAGCTCGAAAGGAAGAGGACCTTGAAAGCCAGGAAGATATTTCACAAGCGAAGAAGCATCAACCAAATGATGAATGGAGAGAAATAAGCCGAGTAAGTAAAGCTTTCTCATCTCCTCTGCTTCTTCGTAATGTTGTTGTTGCTTGAAACAAAACCAGTATAAGTCAATAAACCTTGAAAATCCAAAATGCAATGGCAGAAGAGAAGCCAATACATATATTAACAAACGATGTGCTCTAAACATGGCTATTTTTTCATATAAAACAAACTAATAAAGTGCTCTAATCACATGACTAATAATATTATTTAACAAATGATTATGATGATAAAGTTTATCAGATCAATATTATGAAGCGATGAACGAGAGAAAGTCTTTGAAGTTTAATTACTCTGTTGATATTATTAAATACATTGTCTCATTAAATGCTGTCGCTAATTATTTTAGTTTCATCATTTCATGGTCTTTTGACTTTTTAGTTGTTGCAAAACGAAAGACAAAAAAACAGTTTTGTTGTGAACTTGTTATTTGATACTATTACTACGGCCTGCTCTCGATTTGGAAATTATCTCGATTTTTTAAAGTTGACACCACTTCTTCTAGATTGCTGTGTTATAAGAATGAATCTGATTGTAACCACTTCTTAAAACGTCTGATTGTTACGGTTAGTGCAAAAGAAAACACAAAACGCACAATTATTTGATTTGGAAAGCACCAGGTCCAATGTTTTTGTTCATTAGGTTTTTTTTAAAGTTAATTTTACAAAAATTACACTTAATCAAGGTTAAAAAAAATCATGCGGCACACTTTAGACATTAGCTGACCAAATTCTAGCTTACTATAAGATCTCTAAACTCTTTAGACTGTAGCTAAAAAATTACTATGCCAATAAATAAATAAATAAGAAACTCATGTAAATGTTTAAATTATACGACTCCAGAACATACTCAATTTTTTAAATTAAACAATTAGAATATTATAATACACTCTCTCACTTAGAGCTAGAGATTTATGAGATTGAATTCACCATCTCCATGCGATATTACAATCAAGAAATTCAACTATGATCTCTAATACCATTTTATGAATTATGGATAATCAACTCATATATTTTCAAACGCTTTCCTTGTCGTGGAAACTCAATTTGAATGTCCTCTTTGATAAGCAAAGAATTACTTGGATGTATAAATATTCTTAAGAAAATCTTATATACGTTCTTTGTATTTTGTAAAAATATGGTGAAAAGAATTAAGTTGTTGAGTGTACGTTACCATCAATATTAAGACAAGGATAATTCTACAAGTTTTCTTTCCATGTAAACAAAGAATTACTTCATACAATGCATATAACATACAATATTCTACGTGAAAGGGGGGCCTAAAAGCTATATATACATAAGAAACTCACATCATTCCATCAAACCAAAACATTTAAAATCACAGAAAAATATTTAAAGTAAAAACAGTTTTTAATCTATGGAAATCCTCAGAAAATTTTATGCGCTATATCCAACACGCGGGTTTAAATGTGCCGGTTGTAATCATGGTGATAACTACTATAGTAATGGATATCGTTGCTTACAATCAGGACTATACTTTCATGATGAGTGCTCTAAATCTAGTAAAAAGATTTGCAATCTCTATCATCCACAACATTCTTTGAAAATCAAGGTAGTTCCTGAAAATATAGATGATCATGGAGAATGTAAGCTTTGTAGAGCTAACTTGCCAAAAATGTATTATTATTGTTCCATATGTGATTTTGCCATCGATTTGATATGCGCAAAAAAAGAAGTTATGATGACAATTGAAGTTCAAATCCACGATCATCCTTTATCTCTTGTTCCACAGATAATTATGTTTACATGTCATCTATGTGGACTATCTGATGACCGTTTCCCTTATGAATGTCGCTCATGTGGTTTGAGATTTCATAAAGATTGCGCCAAATCCACACCAGAGCTCAATTACTCTTGTCATCCTAAACATCCTCTCAAGCGTCTCACGAGTGTTCCAAATTACATGGATGGAAATTGTTGTTTGTGTAAAAGCAAGCTTCATACTATCTTTTATCACTGTTCCATATGCAAATTCAGCATTGATGTCGATTGTGAAAAAAATCCACCTTCTTTTACTCTCGTCAATCCCAAAACTCACGAACACCAACTTATTTTTATGCCGCAACGAAGTTTTGTTTGTGATGCATGTGGAACGGATGACGATCCAAATCCTTATGTATGTTCGCAATGCAATTTCATGATCCATAAAAATTGTATTGATATACCACGTGTCATAAAAATCAATCGACATGATCATCGTATCAGTTACAATCTTTGTCTTGACGTTGGAAGTTGGCAATGTGGAGTGTGTCATAAAGATATAAACTGGAGTTGTGGGGCCTATTCGTGTCCTCAATGTCATGATTTTGTTGCTCATTTGAGATGTGCCACAAAGTTTGGGATTCGGGATATGATTGAGCTCGAAGGCAAATCTGAAGATACTTTGGAGGTTAAATCATATGAGATGATTAAAGAAGGAGTAATAAAACATTTCAGTCACAACATGCATGCTTTAAAGCTCAAAGAGGAGAGTGGTGCAAGTAATCAAGACATGTGGTGTAAAATATGTGTCTATCCGGTATTCTCCAGTCCATTCTACAATTGTACAGAATGTGATGATTTTATTCTTCATAAAAAATGTGCTTATCTCCCAAAGAAGAAAATAGATTCCTTGTACAAGATGCCGATGACTCTTCTCTCGACTACTGAGTCAAGTTTATGCGTGGCTTGTCAATCCTTTTTCGATGGTTTTAAGTACACAAATGAAGATGAATCTATAAACTTGGATGTACGATGTGGTTCTATTTCTGAGCCTTTTTTCCATGAAAGTCATCCTCTTCATCCATTATACATCAACTACTCAACCCGAGACATGTTTTGTAATGCTTGCGGAGATAATACAACAATGAGTTTGGGTTGTGAGGAGTGTGGATTTTCTCTAGACATTAAATGTTCTATTTTGCCGAAGATGGTGAAACACAAATATGATACAAATCATTTTCTGTATCTTTGTTACGGAGAGAAAACGAGTGGGCAGTACGTATGTGAGATATGCGAGGAAGAACTAAACCCAAACAAGTGGTTTTATTTATGTGATGATTGTGGGATCACTTTTCACATCAAATGTACGCTTGGAGACTTTATTTGGTTTAAACCAGGAAGTTATGTAGATGTGATTCCTAATAATCGTTTAACTCGTCCACTTTGTGAATCATGTGAATCTTACTGCCGATTCCCTTTCGTTTTTAAAGACGATAAACATACATTTTGTTCTCAACAATGTATGAAAAAAGACTATAGAAAATTCTTGAGTAGTGAGTCAGAAGATAGTGAGTCGGAGTCAGAAGATAGTGAGTCAGAGTCAGATGATAAAGTATCTTGAGATTTGGATTGCTAATGATTTATATGAAGTTGACTAGGAGCAAACTCATTGTTGATATAATGGCTCACCTAAAACGAGTTATATATTTGCATCAAGCTCATCGTTGATGGATTAATACACCTAAGAAAATAGTGCTACATATGACATCTAATCTTAACAATTAGTATTTGTGATAATATATATACTGCACACCAACTATAGCTTTGGTGTGAATAAGGGGAAAAAGAATAGTAAATATGTAATATAGCGTACAATTAAATTAAATTGAATGTACAACTTGTTATTCTGTAATTAATGACATTTTATATTAATATATAAAGGTGAATGCGTTCGATATGAATTTAACATATGACATAATTATAACTCATCAAAACATATCACGTGTTTTTGTTAATTTAGATGGTGACAAGTGTCAATATTTACAAAAACTAGAAATATGAAACATATGAAATTTACCTCCTAAATAAAGATAGTGTAAAACCACAAAAAGAAAATTTTCATTATATGAAAAGGAAAATAAATCATATTTCTCAATTTTTCGGATTAGGTTGCAATTTCTTTTCTTTTTGTTTTAATTTTAAAATAGATTATGATTCGCAGTAATATGCGGATGAATAATTAAAAACATTGAAAACGAACTAAATCATGAGAGGATCTAATTTCTCTGGATTCCTCTCTGATTTTACAAATTATTAAAAGAGCTCAACATCTCGAGAGTCACCAACACTCACATATTTTTGAGGCAATCAAGTATTTATTTTTATTTTGTCTATAATCAAATCACTGTGTTCGAATTAACCTACTCTAGTGCCGATAAATAACTTTACCTATTCATAAATAAGCAAATATTTAAGCAATTATTGAACTCAAATGAGTCAATGATCTAGGTGAAATTCTATGATACTGGCATGCTGTCTGCAATATAAGTAAGGAATGGACATTCCAAAAATATGGATATAAAGCATTATAGATCAACAACAGTAATTTTGGATACGTTTAATAACAAATGATTGTGATGGAATTATAACTTAACAGATTATACGATTTAAATTTCTAAGTACATGGCTATTATTAAACAGTTTTTTTATAATGTTGATCAAATTAGAGCGGATTTGTAATATAAGTATGTAATCAAAAAACGATTGTTTAATATTTTGAATCTCATATTTATTTTTCTGCATGCAACTTTGAAGCTAATAATTTGTAACAAAAAGAGACTGATATAAAAAATGATGAATTTGTTGAATAATATCAAACAAAAAAATAAAAATATAATCAAAAGACCTAGATGCAAGGGTGGAGATTTTGATACATATAGAAGATTTAGTTACTTTGAATTATAATTTTTTGGGTTGGTTATTAAACGCAAATTCCCTACAAAAATTAACAATAAAAATTGAGACTTATTTTTTTTTTTTTTGATAACCGTGGGGATCCTCGGGTACGTGTTAGGTCTGCATTTTTTGTAAATAATAACACGGCTAGGTGGCCAAGTGGTTTCGAACCCGGGACCGTATTGGGAATTACCTCCCTCAAATACCACTGGGATACGACCACTTGGTTAAAAAAACTGAGACTTATACGATAATGTTACCAACATGTTCTTCTCCACGTAGGGAGTGTTGGCATGGAACTTCTAAATACTAGGAAACAAAAGTAAAATAAAATAATAAATAAGACATAATTGTGAGATATCTTTAATATGAAATACTCCATTTGTTTTAAAAAAGAAAAAAATTAAGATTTTTCAAACATATTTATAAAACTTAATGTTCGATTATAAATGCATATATTTTTATATTATAAAATTTTCAATAAATCCAAATAAAAAATAATTTTATTTTTTAACAAAATTCAATCAATATTGAATTCTACAATTTTTACTATCAATTAATAAAAAAATGAAAAAGAAAAATCTATCTTTTTAAAATAAAATAAAAATAGAAAATTTATCTTTTAAAACGGAATGAATAATAATTAAGACATGTAAAATAATTAATTAGTAGTGTTCCATGTTTTTCATTTTTTTTTTGGTGTGCTATGTTCCGTTCATCTACACAACAGCTCTAGTATCCCGGCTGAGAATTAACTTAGGGAAATTGACCGACATGTGTTATTAACACACTGCTAGCTAGACGTAATAGAAAAAAGAGTCAATCTGTAATAACCCGACTTCTCTAGCACATTACAAGGAATCAGAGATTACGAAAGCACAAGATCCAATGTTTTTTCCTTTCAAAAAAAAAAAAAAAATCCAATGTTTTTATTCATTATAAAAAAAAATTAAGTTAATTTTACAAGAATTACACTTCATGGGAGTTACAAAATCGTACGTCTCAACCTTAGCTGACCAATTTCTAGTTTACTGAGAGATCTTTCAAAATCATTTCTAGCTTTACAATGAGATCTCTAAACTCTTTACTCTATCTTTAAACTGTAGCAAAAAAATTACTTTGACAAAAAAAAACCCCCCCTATTTAATTTTTTATATAAACAATTATAACATTTAAAACACTTTTCTCATACTTAGAACTAGACATTCGAAATATGAAATTTGTGGGATGGAATGAACATATGCGTGCGGCATTACAATCCAAAAATTAAAATTGTAATCTTTGATACCAATTTAGGAATTATGGTTTATCGACTAAAATATTAACATAGGCTTTCCTTATCGTAGAAACTCAATTAGAATGTCCTCTTAGTTAAACAAAGAATAACTTGGATGCATAATTATTCTTAAAAACATCTTATACACTTTCTCATTGCATTTTGGAAAAGAATATGGTAACAAAATAGATAGGTAAGGTACATGAATTGATTCGTTGAGTCTACGTTATCATCAATATTAAGACAAGCACAATTCTATAAATTTTCTTTTCATGTAAACAAAGAATTGCTTCATATAGTGATCAATATAAAGCATATTTTATAGTGCTTAAAAACTATAAATACACAAGAAACTCACATCATTCCATCAAACTAAAACATTTAAAATTCATTGACCAATATTTAATCTATGGAAATCCTCAAAAAAAATTATGCGCTATATCAAACACGCGGGTTAAAATGTGTTGGTTGTAATCTTGGTGAAAATTACTATAGTAATGGAAACCGTTGCTTTCGGTCGGGACTCTTCTTTCACGATGAATGCTCTAACTCGAGTATAAAGATTTGCAATCCCTATCATCCACAACATTCTTTAAAATTCAAGGTAGTTCCAGAAAATATAGATGATCATGGAGAATGCAAACTTTGCAGAGGTAACTTGCCAAAAATGTATTATTATTGTACTATATGTGATTTTTCCATCGATTTAATATGCGCAAAAAAAGAAGTTAAGATGACAATTGAAGTTCAAATCCACGATCATCCTTTATCTTTTGTTCCAGAGATGATTATGTTCACATGTCATCTATGTGGATTGCTTGATGATCGTTTCCCTTATGGATGTCACTCATGTGGTTTGAGATTTCACAAAAATTGTGCGGAATCCACACCAGAACTCAATTACTCATGTCATCCTAACCACCCTCTCAAGCGCCTCACGAGTGTTCCAGATTACGTGGATGAAAATTGTTGTTTGTGTAAAAGCAGGCTTCATACTGTCTTTTATCATTGTTCGATATGCAAATTCAGCATTGATGTCGACTGTGCAAAAAATCCACCTTCTTTTACTCTCGTCAATCCCAAAGCTCACAAACACCAACTTATTTTCATGCCGCAACGAAGCTTTGTTTGTGATGCATGTGGAATGGATGACGATCCAAATCCTTATGTATGTTCTCAATGCAGTTTCATGATCCATAGAAATTGTATTGATATACCCACGCGTCATAAAAATCAATCGACATGATCATCGTATCAGTTACAATCATTATCTTGACGTTGGAAATTGGCAATGTGGAGTATGTCATAAAGAGATAAACTGGAGTTGCGGAGCCTATTCTTGTTTAAAATGTCATGATTTTGTTGCTCATTTGAGATGTGCCACAAGGTTTGGGATTTGGGATATGATTGAGCTCGAAAGCAAATCTGAAGATACTTTGGAGGTTAAATCATATGAGATGATTAAAGAAGGAGTAATAAAACATTTCAGTCACAACATGCATGCTTTAAAGCTCAAAGAGGAGAGTGGTGCTAGTAATCAAGACATGTGGTGTAAAATATGTGTCTATCCGGTATTCTCCAGTCCATTCTACAGTTGTACAGAATGTGATGATTTTATTCTTCATAAAAAATGTGCTTATCTCCCAAAGAAGAAAATAGATTCCTTGTACAAGATGCCGATTACTCTACTCTCAACTTTTCAGGCATCTTTTTGCATGGCTTGTCAAAACTTTTTCGAAGGTTTTAAGTACACAAATGAAAATGAAACTATAGAATTAGATGTACGGTGTGGTTCCATTTCTGAGCCTTTTGTACATGAAAGTCATCCTCTTCATCCGTTATATATCAACTACTCAACACGAGACATGTTTTGTAATGCTTGCGGCAATAAGGCAACAATGAGTTTGAGTTGTGAGGAGTGTGGATTTTTTTTGGACATCAAATGTTCTATTTTGCCAAAGATGGTGAGGCATAAATATGATACAAATCATTTTCTGTATCTTTGTTATGGAGAGAAAACAAGTGGACAATACGTATGTGAGATATGTGAGGAAGAATTAAACTCAAAGAAATGGTTTTATTCATGTGATGATTGTGGGATCACTTTTCACATCAAATGTACGCTTGGAGACTTCGTCTGGTTTAAAGGTGCTTCAGATTTGATTCCTAATAATCGTTTAACTCGGCCACTTTGCTACTCCTGTGAAACTTATTGCCAATTCCCTTCGTTCTTAAAAGCTGATGAAAAAATAGTTTGTTCTCTACAATGTTTACAAAAAGACTTTAACAAAATAATTTGTAGTGAGTCGGATGATAGTGAGTCGGAGTCAGAGTCAGATGGTGAAGCAACTTGAGATCTTGTTGCTAGTGATGTATATATGAAGTTGACTAGGAGAAAACTCATTGTTGATATAGTGGCTCACCTAAAAAGAGTTATATATATATATATGCAACAAGCTCATCGTTGACGGATTGATGCACCTAAGAAAATAGTTCTCCACGACATGTAATCGTAACAGTTATTATTTGTGATAGTATTTATAATTAACACCAACTAGCTTACAAGGATAGTAAATATGTAATATACCTTACAAGGAAATTAAATGTATAATCTTTTTATTGTATAATTAATAATATATGTATTTGAAAATTATAGGAAAACAAAAAGTTTGTATGGTATAATGTCAATATTCATGTATTTTAACATTTTGCCTCTCTTGATTTCTTATTTTAATGATGTTTTGTTGCATTTACCGTCAGAATTAATCATGTTAGATTTGAGGATTTCTTGAGTGTATTTATGATATATATTTTATTTTATTTTATTTGGTCTTTTTGAATTCAATTAGGTATTCGGGAGTGATGTCGATTATAGGAGAGGCATATAACTTGAGGAAGTACACTATTTGATGCGAAATATATATAATGTTAATGGAGATTCAAGAAAATGTTTGTGTGAGAGATCGTATCAAATGAAGGTTTTCATGTTTTTAGTTGAAGTTCAATTTTTTTTTTTCATAGCATTCTCCCAGAATTCTTATTGACCCTTGCTATAGCAAGTAATGGTAAGTTCCTTGGGCAAGACATTGAAGACCGAGAAATACTTACGTATCTCAAAGTATTGGGAGCTACATAGGCGATTATAATATATTGATATGGCATCAAGAAACATATATTGTTGAGTGTGATAGAAGGTTTTATAAGTTTAAAGGCAAAATTTGATAGAATTTTGAAAGGGAGTCAAAGAATATCAAGACTAGTCCTGGGCGTTCGGGTACCCGTTCGGGTTCGGGTAAGATCCATTCGGGTTCG